>CABFOV010006648.1:15680-27221 GCA_902141375.1 Timema poppense | reverse complement strand
TCTAGTTAGTTCTTGTTATATTTATCTAATGGAGTAGAATTTTAGAGGTAATCTATCCTCATTAACGTGGAGAGAGAATATAAAACCATTGGAAAATGACACTCTGAATACACCCGACTGGTATTCGAAACCCAACCTCCGCTTCATTAGTCATTTAGTCTTTTTCGAGAATCAATTTTGGAACAAAACATGAGTCTAGGAACTAATAAATGAACCAAAATGTAATTTAGAAAAGTTGTCTGGCTGGAATTGTTAGAATAGCTCTCGATATGATGATGAAATGACTATCAAAAGACGTGGACAATATTAAGAAGGATGTGGGCACTTTAACATCGTGTAGTGCCACTACAGAAAGGAGCGTTCTAGTTGGTACACAGTGGTGCCGTCTGGCTCTTACTCGGCACATAGTAGTGCCGTCTGGATCTTACTCAGTACACAGTGGTGCCGTCTGGCTCTTACTCAGTACATAGTAGTGCCGTCTGGATCTTACTCAGTACATAGTAGTGCCGTCTGGATCTTACTCAGCACACAGTGCTGTCTGGATCTTACTCAGTACATAGTAGTGTCGTCTGGCTCTTACTCAGTACATAGTAGTGCCGTCTGGCTCTTACTCAGTACATAGTAGTGCCGTCTGCTCTTACTCAGTACATAGTAGTGCCGTCTGGATCTTACTCAGTACACAGTAGTGCCGTCTGCTCTTACTCAGCACACAGTGCTGTCTGGATCTTACTCAGTACATAGTAGTGTCGTCTGGCTCTTACTCAGTACACAGTAGTGCCGTCTGGCTCTTACTCAGTACATAGTAGTGTCGTCTGGCTCTTACTCAGTACATAGTAGTGCCGTCTGGCTCTTACTCAGTACACAGTAGTGCCGTCTGGCTCTTACTCAGTACATAGTAGTGCCGTCTGGCTCTTACTCAGTACACAATGGTGCCGTCTGGCTCTTACTCAGTACATAGTGGTGCCGTCTGGATCTTACTCAGTACATAGTAGTGCCGTCTGGATCTTACTCAGTACATAGTAGTGCCGTCTGGCTCTTATTCAGCACATAGTAGTGCCATCTGTATCTTACTCAGCACACAGTAGTACCGTCTGGATCTTACTCAGAATATAGTAGTGCCGTCTGGATCTTACTCAGTACATAGTAGTGCCGTCTGGATCTTACTCAGCACACAGTAGTGCCATCTGTATCTTACTCAGCACACAGTAGTGCCATCTGTATCTTACTCAGTACACAGTAGTGCCATCTGTATCTTACTCAGTACATAGTAGTGCCGTCTGGCTCCTACTCAGTACATAGTAGTGCCGTCTGGATCTTACTCAGTACATGGTAGTGCCATCTGGATCTTACTCAGCACAGTGCCGTCTGCTCTTACTTAGTATATAGTGCCGTCTGGCTCCTACTCAGATCTCAAACCTGGCACCCATAACATAAATATAGCCGAGGTTTTTGCTCATGAACCCGAGGAATGGGAGCTTGACGTCTTTATGTCTGTATAAGTAATAACATTCTCTGAAATAATTTATAATCAGAATTTAAAATGGATTTTAAGGAGTATTAAATCTGAATCCCTCCTTTAATATCACAAAACTTACCTATAGAAAAATGGCATTCTTTCTTGGTGAGAAAAGTTATGTAACACTGTTGAGGGGGAGGGGGGGGGCTAGGCTAACTGTTTACATGGTGTTGCGGGGGGGGAGAGGGAGGGGGCTAAAAAGGTAAGATAAAAACGTTATGTGGTTTATGGATTACCCCAAATATGTATGTCTAAATTATATATTGTATTTGTTGCAGATTATTCAAGGGTGCGATTTTAAGCTACATTAGGGGAAACTGCGGCCTGTTTTTGGGGTAATATGATACACTTTAAAGTGTCTGATAAAATGGTAATTTATTTATAAAAATACTGAGAATGTCGGCAAACAATAAACTTACAAAATAAACATAAATGCTTAAATGCCATAGAAATCTTGATTAAATTACTGTTAAACTATTTTCAAAGATAAACCATTAATGATGAGCTGAAATTTCTGCGAGTAAAGCTTGAACATAATGGAGTAATTTTTTTAACCATTAGTTTTCCCTTCATTTAAAAGATAAATTACTAAAAACAAATTATTACTCAATTTGTATAAAAATATAACTCTATAAGGAAAACCTTTTCGCTTTATGAGGTAAATGTATTGTATTTGGAAGAAAGTACAGGAAAGGGGGATAGAAACATATAAAAGGGAGACATCCATTACCTCTTTGTCCATTGGCAGCAGTGTAAAGTGTGAACTGTGTTCTTCTTTTCATTGTAAAGGCCATATTGTGTTTGTCCCCCTTTTATATGTTTCTATCCACCTTTCCTGTACCTCATTTTTTATAAAAAGAAACTTTTGAAAATATTACTCTTCCATTCCTTTTTAACAATCTAAAACTAAATATCATTAATTGCACTGAACCGGAAAATCAAAATGAACATTTGAAAATATTTTATAGTTTGACTTATTCTTCAAGTGATTTACAATCGGGAACTTCTTCCCAATATTTAGCTTAAGCTCTATCTCGCTTGTTTTTGTCACCAATAAAAGCTTGTGAGCTAATAAATATGTTGAGTTTTTCTTTTCGATGACGCAATGTATGCTTCATTGTGTTAATATAAACACAATCTTGTGCAAACCACCCCCTCCTTTAGTCTCCAATTTATTGCCCATCCTGTGTAGCATTTCCTCCAACACCCCCTGATCCATCTTCTGTATGATTGCGTCTAAATAATCTACAACAAAGGGATATTTATAGGAGTGTGCAATATCCTGAAATTCAGGACCATCTATCACTGTCACATTTCATGGTGTCTACTCAACTTGACCAATGAAATCCCCGACCTTTTCCCTGATTTCCCCTGATCAGTTCCTAAAATTCCTGACTAAAGAAGTATGTCACATCCTTCTAACTCGCCCCCCCCCCTTTCCACCCTTATTTTTCTATTAACCTTTTTTATGAATAATAATAAATTTTAAAATTTGAATTATTTTTTAATTCGTATTAGAAAAAAATTTACTATTAATTAAAAATATATTACACATCTACAAACAAACAAAATGACATTATAATTTACTGATTTTATGATTATCGTATTTCATATTTTGAGTAAAATATAATTTTCCCGGATTTTTATTGTGATTTACCAAATTCCCGACTTAGTCCCTTTTTTCCCCGATCGCTTCAAATTCCCGGCTAATTCCCGTTTTCCCTGATGGTAGACACCCTGCATTTGTATTTAATCTCCATTAAGTAGATGAATACCTGTAACTTCAGTTGCTTTTAAGTTGTATAACTCTACAACGAAACTGAGTACCATTAGATAACATAACCACACCATATATCTCAGGTTAGATTCAAGGCGGAATTAACCAAACTTATTTGCACAGAGACAAGTCGACCATGTAAATGTTATTATTTGTAATGTCAACCATTTTCTTGTGTATCATATAATTATAATAGTTGGATAAACTGATATTCATGGAGTCGATCAGCGCTTTGTGAGAGCTTTACTAACTAAAACATAAAGAGACACTCACTCAGTTGAGATATGTTTTATTATTTCTTTACTCTTACTACCCATTTGGGTTATATGCTTATGTACTAATTAGGTTAATGGTTTTAGTGATTAAGGAGGTTATGTTTAAATAAAGTGTACCGATATTTGCATGGAGGGAGAGTGGAAAAACCACCCCAAGTACGCCTGACCAAGATTTGAGCGACAATCTCGTGATTCTTAAATAAAAGACTGGCTCACTTTAATTATTCGAATTAGTTTGAATATTTTGATGTTTAACTGTGTAATAAGACATTAACCTTTTCGGTACTAGCATTCTAGAAAACCAGAATTCATGCCCAGACTAGGTTACTTTCCATTAAAATTTACTCACCAATAATTAAAGCAATATTTTTTTTCGTCACTTTTTACCAATATATTTTCACACTAATCTTTTATAAATTCAGGAACTAGTAGACAAACACATAATTTACAATATTTACATGTTTTCTGTATGTTATTTACCAAAACAGGGCACAATACACTGTTCACACGTGTTGCACAACTCGGTGTGAGTGCACACATGGCATCTTCCTGTTAGGGGTTTTCAGGAACAAGGGAAGGGAATGCCTCTCTCTAAGTCAAAGAGGTGGCTCATTCTTTTGATGAGCGCCCTCCGCGTTGGCAAAGTCTGGCAACGTGGTGTTGCTCCAGAAGCCGCCATGACCCCTAGCTGACAATCGGAACATGTGCATTCAACAGTACAATATCAATCGTATGAAAGAATAGTTTTTTGTACAACTTTATTACCCGCCTCGGTGGCGTAGTTGGCTAACTCTCTAGTCGTGTTGAGCTTGACCGCCGAGGACGGGAAGATCGAGGTTCGAATCTCAGTCGGGTGAACTGGGGGTGGTGTTTCCTAAATGGTTTTCCACTCTCCCTCCACGCAAATGCGGGTTCACTTCCTCTAATGCAGCCTTCCCAATTCCCAATCAATTAGCGTAATTAGTACTTAAAGCGTATAACCCGAACGGGTAGTAAGACGCGGTGCTAAATAATAATAATGTACAAATTTATTGTCTTCCCTACACACTCAAATGAATTGAACATCATGTCCTATCTATCGTTGTAATCAATGATGCACGCAGGTTTGTTTACAAATTACTCGGTGACCTGCATCTAATCTTTGTTACATCTCTCCCATCCACCCATTTTACAATCATTATTTTCTTACGGGGAACGGTGACAACGGTGACGTGAATTTCCTATTTTGTCAGAACAGTTCCACATGAAGGTATTGGGAGAGAATATCGGTACAAGGAGTCGTAAGAATAGTAACAGTACTTTCAGATGTGCCTAACTGTGGAATATTGTAAATCTTAATTTCAGTATCAGCATAGCCTATAGGATAAAGTCCAAAACAATGGTGTTTAGTTTGATACCAAGCCGTCCTTTGAACAGTACCAGGGACTCATTTATAGCGACATTCACAAACGGATGTAAATTACTTGAAAGATTAATTTTGAATTGATCTAAAAAAAAGCGGAGATTTTGAAAGTATGGGAACCAGGTGGTTGTTAATTGTTTGAAAAAATGGAGGATATTGAGGTATCTGTTTCTGCTCATGGTTTCACAAAATATGGGTGTGTACAAAAATCATCAGTCTGTTGACCAGTACTTTTTTTTATTTCTGTTATAAAGCATGGTTAGACATATAGATGTATACATCCATCCGTTTCCATAGTTTAAAATTTGAACCTGGTAATGGCCCGTCTACAACCAAACGCACCCGCTTGTCGGACTCGCAACTACGCAATAACGTAATTTTGTCTGTCTACAATAGCTTACGCAAACACAATCGTAAGTCGGAACTGTCAGACTAGCTTGTCGGGACGAGATGAACATAGTCCATCTCTTGCGTTTATGTATTTGCGTTGGCTTGCGTTCAGCCAATCAAAAAACAAATATGGATGGACTACTAAAATCAAATAATATGAAGTTATTTGGTTTATGACAAAAACGCTTGGAAATGTATAGTAATTAATACAAGATTTTCAATTAAAATCATGTGTATTTAACCATTTAAATATTTATTTCTTACTTGAAAACATTAATATGAATTTGACTTTTATAGTCATCATTGATGTTTGTTCCTATTGGTTGAAATTACGTTTTATGACTTTTCATTGTAAGACAGTCTATTTTGTATTTAATAAAAGCGTAATTACGAGTGCATTTGCGATTGCGTAGTTGCGAGTCTGACAAGCGGGTATGTTGGTTGTAGACTGGCCTCAAAAGCTGAGTTGTGGAAACTTGTTCATAATATCTATTAGTTTCAATTTCAGATGTAAGAAGTGATTTAAAATAACCTGCAAAATCAGTTCCAACGGTAAAAATAATAGATTGTATGCAGTAATTATAATTGTAAAAATGGTGAATGATAGGGTTAAATTCATTGTCAGACCAGGTCACACTATCAATTATTATAGCTTCATTTTCACCTGATGGCTCTGGTTCAATTTTAGAAAATAGTTCACGTAAAGTAACGCCACTAACAATATCGTTTGAGGCTATTTTTATTAACCATGCGATCCACAGAAAACTTAGAAATAAAACTAGATGACTGTAACGGGACCGCCATAGTTGTGTTATTTGCGCACGAGTGTTTCAGGCCGGTGGTAACACGATTTTCATGGTGGTGTTTTCTGTAAACTCCAATATATTGATAGTGCTAATAATTCAGCACATGTATGTGAAAGAACGATGTGTCGCACTAATGCGCCGATAGTACTCCACCCGTAGAAATTGAAAACGTGTCTATGCGACATCAGTTTACACGGGTTATTTGATAGTCGCGTGTATGCGAAACTAGTCCTTAAAAGGTTGAAATTCACTCGATGAGTTTTTTATTTAATAGCTTTTTAGTCACTTAAAATCTAATTTTATAATCTATTCATATTGATACAGAAACATATTTTTTTAAATAAATACTTATATAAGATGTATTAGGCCTGTTTTTTGTTGTTTTTTTTATATTCCCCAACTCAAAGCTTTTTTACAATAATGAAGAATTGAAATTTATTGTTCAAACCTTTAAATGCAACAGAATCTAGAGTCTTTGTTCCTTTTCCTAGGTCTATTTAAAAATATTTTTGACATCTATTACTACATTTAACTTATTTGAAACTATCCGATTATTTTTCATTGGAATGAATGGGAAAGCTATGTTTAGACTATAACTATAAGTACTGAGTGTTACAATACACTAATAAAGTAAATAGATCATGTCACAAAGAATCCGCCGACTCTAGTTGGATCAGTGATATGATTTCTTAACTTGAGAATGTTTCATAACCGCGTGGTTCAAGTGTATCGGTTTCAAAACCCTGAGTCGGCACATGTCTCTAGAACTAGGGTAAGACGTTTTATTAAATAAGGATCAAGAGGGAGGAGGGGGGCTCGTTTGCTTTGGACCATGGGTCCTTGGTTACATGCATCCGTGACGTATAGTGTGTCGGGTTAGTAACGTCTCTATGTTAGACTCACGGGTTCGAGTCATGGTGATATCAATGGCCTTGTATTTCCTTATAAGAGTAAAAGACGAACTTGTGTGTGAACCGCTGTCGAGGAACGACTACCAGTTGAACGGTTACGCGG
Source organism: Timema poppense (assembly GCA_902141375.1). Lineage (NCBI taxonomy): Eukaryota > Metazoa > Arthropoda > Insecta > Phasmatodea > Timematidae > Timema > Timema poppense. Next base: position 20,041 of record CABFOV010006648.1, on the reverse strand, counting down.
TTAGGTCATTACCCAGTAATGGGAGGTGACCTGGCGGTCTAGTGGTAACGTGTTAGACCTCTATGCTGGCGGCCGGGGTTCAATCCTCGGTCCCGGCACAGATTTATCTGATTACCAAACCCTTCCTTCACCTCTGACAAGACATCTTGTGAATGTGGGGAATGCCAGGCCTCCACCGTGGTTCGGATTCCACGTTAAACAGTAGGTCCTTCATTTCATCTCACAATCACCCTACCATTACACATTAGTGTAAGTGCGTATAACCCGAACAGGTAGTAAGAAGCGGTGATGATAATAATAATACAATAATGGGACACGAACAGAGTCAAAATTCAACTCGACGACGTGAATCCTTGATTACTGTTCTTTGAACTCTGTATTTTAAGGCATCACATGTAGCTTTTGAAAATAAACACCTCCTTTACAAGGTCTGCCAACGTTTACGTCATTCCACAAGTACCTCGGCACAAACCGGAGACCGTTACATAGAGCAGTAGGAACCCATGACCATTACATATGGTGACAGAAGCAACCTGGCCATTACATAAGCATAAAAGTAGAAAATTATTTTTAATATTTGTCCCGTAACAGCGGGAAATTGTTATTTCCCGAAGTCAAAATGTAATTCCCACATAGGACTAGGTATTTCACAGGAAATTGTTATTTTATACATTGGATATCACAAACTTCAGCCTCAAGTGCACGGTTATCCATTTTCCTCCGCCCCACACCAAACTGTTTGTTAAAGGGGCTTCAAACCACCTGGGACCAACATCACCCATTCACATACTAACAATGAATGGATCCGTCAACCATGTAACTTTTATCAGCCGAGTGATTACCTTCTAATTGATTATCAACAAAATAAAAGTCCAAACAAGAGACTGCAGAGTCAAGAAACAGGCAAATACAGTTCTATCCGAGTGTCCATGACCTACCTCAAGCCATAGTCTAGTCTGTTTTTTACTCTCTTCTGCTGAAAAAGGAGGCTGATGTGTCCCAAAAATTACATAATTATGAATTGTTTGAATTGTGAACTTTGAGGTCTACAGTTTCCTGGTGAGTGTGTAGGCCTTGCCCTTCTATCCTACAATTTGAACAGTAACCTGAACCAATGATTTCATCAAGTTTTCTTAGCTTTAGTACTAGCATTTGTGTGAAAAATGCACAAAGTCTAGAAGTTGAGCGCCAAGACCTGACTTTTGTGAGAGGCTTTTTATAACAAAGTTAGAATAAAAAAATAAAATTAGTTTCTCACAAAAACATAACCATATTTTATTTCCAAAGTGAAACCGTGTTTGATGCTAGACTCTTCACCTTTGGATGTGCAACACAACACTACATTATAAAGTGTCCGAGAGCACCAAGATAGCGCAGGTTGATAGCCTTTAGTTCTTGCTCTTGTCACGATACGTCTTCATGAGGTTGTCTGTCCGTTCCTTGAGCTGCTCCCGCCGGTACTTGAGTTCCTCGCTGGTCTCCTTCATCAGCGTGTCCTTCTTCTCCAGAAGGTTGTCTTTGCGCTCCTGATACATCTCCTTGAGCTTGTCGCGGGCCGGGATGGGCTTGATGTACCCCCACTTCTTGAGGTAGTTGATAGAGACAGTGGTGCCACCTGAGGGGGGGGAAAAGAACCTCAAGCTCTGCATTTGGGATCTGACTTATTCATCTTTCTAAAGACAATTCACTCTCCTTGTCCTGATATCTTAGAGCCATTAAACTAGCAATGAACTCGTCACTCTTTTGCAATACCGGGGTTCGTATCTCAGTCGAGTCTACTGAAGGTGTTTTTCCTAAATGATTTCTCACTCTCATATTTAACATTAAGGTACAGTAGCCCCATGACTTCTTTGGTGCTGACTGACAGCTCACAGATGACTTCTGACAGCTGCTAAACACATGTTGTTGCAGATCATTTAGTTCGGCGTAGGGATACATAATTTGGTCTGGTAACTTTTCAAAGCTGTCAGTCAGCACCAAAGAAGCCATGGGGCAACTGTATGTGTACAATCCAAATGAATACTAGGATATGAGGGGGGGGATATTAAATCTAAGTTACAAAGCTTTCATTCATAAATGACTCGGCAGTTATTGATTTGTAAGTTTGACACGAGTCAACTTTGATCACCACCAACCTTTATATATTATGTGTATGCTCTGGCTCTAAGAAAGTAACCTTTTGTATTTTTTCTGACAAAATATAAATCAAAAGTTCATCCTCACAAGCATATTTTGTCAATTTCACAATCACTTTACACCGCTTGTCAAATAGGCAAGAAATATTCCCGAGACAAATGAACCGTAAGATGCTTTTTTATAACTTGACAACTGTCATAAAAGGCCAACATTATGGTGAACAGACTGTACTAATCCGTCCTCAAATAATGCAGTTTTAAGTTTTAGAAACCAGCCAAGTTGACCAGCACCGTGTTCCTACCTAGTGTGACGGTGTACCGCAACGGGGTAGCGATCTTGTAGAGAGCGTACGAGATGGCGAGGTATCCCGCCTTGGAGTCCCTCAGGGGGTTGATCACTTTTTCGCTGACATTGAGGTTCTCTAAGATCGCAATCACATCCACCCCACTGCGATCAAACATTGACCAAAGTTATTGTTATTGATTATCCTCGACAACTGTTTCATTCAACGGAATATTACTACTAGGGGTGGAACTTTTAATACTTAAGTCGATGACCTGGCGGTCTAGGGGTAAGGTGTCAGACTTCTGTGCTGGCGGCCGGGGTTCAATCCTCGGTCCCGGCACAGATTTATCTGATTACCAAACCCTTCCTTCACCTCTGACAAGACATCTTGTGAATGTGGGGAATGACAGGCCTCCACCGTGGTTCGGATTCCACGTCCATTTCATCTCACAATCACCCCACCATTACACATTAGCGTAAGTGTGTATAACCTGAACGGGTAGTAAGACGCGGTGCTAGTAATACTTAAGAATATTCAAGAGTGTGAAGAAATATCAGATATTTGAGATTAGTAAAAAAAATATGTAATTTTCTTTTAAATTTTGAATTGGACTTTGTTTTTAGAGCTTTAATACCGCCAATGGTGGTCCGGTCCCAACACAATTGTAGGGTAACCTTCACAATGTAACTGCCTCGGACATATTGTCCAAGTAGACTGTCGACAACAATATTGACTTTCAAACAATAACAGTAATTTTAAACAACACGCACAATGGGTTTAATTAGTTCCGTGCAGAGTAAGTTGTTATAAAATAATTATGCTCGAAACCTAAAAACACACAATTGTTGTTGATTGATTGATGACCAGACCATTGAGGTGTAATAAAACCCTTCCGGATATTGAATCCGTCAATCACGACCACTAGTGAAGTTATTGACACACAGAGAAGCTGTATACGACAGCCACCGTGCAACAAGGTGGTCCCCAAAAGGAGGCGGGCAGCGTCAACACCTAGACCCCAGACCGTAACACTTAACCAAAGTTATGAAAATGAATGCATTATACAAAAAGTGTTAACGTTTCACTACTATATTTTTACTATCATATTTCTTCTATTTCTTTTTATCTTCTTTATTTTTTGTCAAAATTCAGATTCAAAATTTGTAGTTAAAATTAAGATTTGGGTTTTTAAAGAAGTGGAATTTTCCCAACTTTAATTGTTACTAAGTGTTTAGTATTTATTTATTTATATTTTATTATTTTAGTATCCATTTCATTATTGTTTACTTAATTAAATCTTTCTTATATTCATTCATTATTAATTTATGTAAATATAACATTTTTTTGTTTACCGCCTTTTCCTTTCATTAATTATGTTTTGTAAGAGTGGTACAATTGCTCTCTCGTATTTTTTTACACGCGTTTCTTACTTAGTTCGCAAAGTGTTTTCCTCAAAGGTGGACGTGCGTCTCCACCGCGGCTCAACTTCTCAGTTTCTCTTAGTGTTTTGCACTCTCTTTCGTTAATTAAAATAAACCCACTCTCATCCTAACTTGTGTAAATGTGCATCTGATCAGAATCCACCAAGATCATCCCATCACAACCCCAGGTAGGCCTACTTGGGTTACTGCTTCATGGTGACCTGGCGGTCTAGGGGTAAGGTGGCAGACTTCTGTGCTGGCGGCCGGGGTTCAATCCTCGGTCCCGGCACAGATTTATCTGATTACCAAACCCTTCCTTCACCTCTGACAAGACATCTTGTGAATGTGGGGAATGCCAGGCCTCCACCGTGGTTCGGATCCCACGTTAAACTGTAGGGCCTCCATTTCATCTCACAATCACCACTACCATTACACATTAGCGTAAGTGCGTATAACCCGAACGGGTAGTAAGACGCGGTGCTAATAATAATAATAATAATAATAATAATAATTGTGTC
>CABFOV010006648.1:0-15467 GCA_902141375.1 Timema poppense | reverse complement strand
TGGAGACTAGAACAGGGACATCAGATGTAACAAGGAACAGGCCATAGTGGAGGGGACTCTTGGAGACTAGAACAGGGACAGGCCATAGTGAAGGGGACTCTTGGAGACTAGAACAGGGACATCAGATGTAACAAGGGACTCTTGGAGACTAGAACAGGGACATCAGATGTAACAAGGGACTCTTGGAGACTAGAACAGGGACATCAGATGTAACAAGGGACTCTTGGAGACTAGAACAGGGACATCAGATGTAACAAGGGACTCTTGGAGACTAGAACAGGGACATCAGATGTAACAAGGGACTCTTGGAGACTAGAACAGGGACATCAGATGTAACAAGGGACTCTTGGAGACTAGAACAGGGACATCAGATGTAACAAGGGACTCTTGGAGACTAGAACAGGGACATCAGATGTAACAAGGGACTCTTGGAGACTAGAACAGGGACATCAGATGTAACAAGGGACTCTTGGAGACTAGAACAGGGACATCAGATGTAACAAGGGACTCTTGGAGACTAGAACAGGGACATCAGATGTAACAAGGGACTCTTGGAGACTAGAACAGGGACATCAGATGTAACAAGGGACTCTTGGAGACTAGAACAGGGACATCAGATGTAACAAGGGACTCTTGGAGACTAGAACAGGGACATCAGATGTAACAAGGGACTCTTGGAGACTAGAACAGGGACATCAGATGTAACAAGGGACTCTTGGAGACTAGAACAGGGACATCAGATGTAACAAGGGACTCTTGGAGACTAGAACAGGGACATCAGATGTAACAAGGGACTCTTGGAGACTAGAACAGGGACATCAGATGTAACAAGGGACTCTTGGAGACTAGAACAGGGACATCAGATGTAACAAGGGACTCTTGGAGACTAGAACAGGGACATCAGATGTAACAAGGGACTCTTGGAGACTAGAACAGGGACATCAGATGTAACAAGGGACTCTTGGAGACTAGAACAGGGACATCAGATGTAACAAGGGACTCTTGGAGACTAGAACAGGGACATCAGATGTAACAAGGGACTCTTGGAGACTAGAACAGGGACATCAGATGTAACAAGGGACTCTTGGAGACTAGAACAGGGACATCAGATGTAACAAGGGACTCTTGGAGACTAGAACAGGGACATCAGATGTAACAAGGGACTCTTGGAGACTAGAACAGGGACATCAGATGTAACAAGGGACTCTTGGAGACTAGAACAGGGACATCAGATGTAACAAGGGACTCTTGGAGACTAGAACAGGGACATCAGATGTAACAAGGGACTCTTGGAGACTAGAACAGGGACATTAGATGTAACAAGGGACTCTTGGAGACTAGAACAGGGACATCAGATGTAACAAGGGACTCTTGGAGACTAGAACAGGGACATGTTGGTTTAATGTACCTATTTAGATAATAGTTTTCAAGTAAATTTTGACCATCCCCTTAATCTTGCACATCCAACACATGTTATTGATGGCTTATCAAAGATAAGGTGGGCAGAGGGAAAAACTGTACCCGCATTTGCGTGAAGAATTGGCCGCAACCCTGACGTGAACCCTGGTCTCTTCAATGTTATGAAGTGTTTTGCTAGTCTAAGTGCCTTAGATCACTCCGTGTATCTTAAGATTTGACTCCCCCTTGTCCCACTTTTTTGCTCAGGAGTTTACCGATATTAACTTTTATTAGTAGAGACAAAGAAATCCAGTCTATGGTGTCAAAGTAGGCACACGACTTCAGTTTAACAGTTCATAGCTCATGCACAAATGTGGTCAAGTGCTCTATGAAATTAGACACGCACAGCTCTTGGAGGCCGAACGTTGGGGTTCTTATGTTAGTTGATGCAACGTGAATAATTTCCCACAGGTGTTTCTCAACGTCTCAAAACCATTGTGGGTGCATTGCCTCAGAGCTACTCTCAGTCCTAACTCTTATATTGTCACTAACACTTGTGTTGTTTATAAAACTAAGCTAAATAAATAAACTACTAATTCTTTTTGAATGGTAGTAAAATGATCCTTACCATAGTTATAGCTTAGTAGATATGTCCGACCTGGTCGAGCCGTCCACCTGGCGACAACTGGCCTTGGGACACAAAATGAGGTGCATTTCTGTTGCACTATGGCTGAGCATGGCTGTACCAACCTGGCACAGCATTTCAGTCTCATTAAACTTAGCTGAGCTACAAATTCCATGGCATTGATTTAGGTTACAAACTACCTAAACAGCACTGGTTATAACAATCCTAATATTTGTATGTGATGTTGGATATGAATAGCAACTCAAACAAGTATTGTATATATAAATAAATTACCACTCTCGATACAATATATTTCGTGAAATATTAATAAGACAAAACAGCCATAAACATAATGAAAATAAATATTTAATTATTTTAAGTAGTGAAAAAGCACTTATATTAACTTCATTTTATCTCTCACAAAATAATATTGATTAACATTGTTGGAAACAATATTTTAGGTTAAATTCGTCATTATTTTAGTGAAATTACATCTTGACTTTCAAATTAGTAATGAATATATCATTCTACATCACAGATCAAATAACAAAAAATTATAGAGATGGGCGATAAATCACTGATTGTGATTTTTTTCACCGATACCATATGATCACCGCTACTCCCAAGACTCGATCTCAAAAGTATCGGTGATTGAGATATCAGAGATCGGAAATACATCATACTCGCATCACAGATGGCAACAGTTACTCGAGACACGGGATAGTATTGCTTCCTCAAAATACTAGAATAAATACTCGTTTCGCGGCCCTTGTTATTATTTATCTTCTGCCAGATAATTGAGAATCGACCTTATCGACTGTTATGATTTACGTGTTATTTCTATTTAAAACAGTTGATCTCGTAGAGCCCATTTTTGAAAAACAGTATCAGATTGCTACTCCAAAATGACTTTAATGGTTTAAATGTTTCATTCCATGCGGTTTCAATACAAAATATTTGTTTTTAATAACAAAATCGAAAATATTGCTTACTAAGCATTTCGGATTTCCCATCCCCAAAATCGCTAATAATAAATTAATATAAGTAACAAAATATAAAATATATAAATAAACCTTAATATTTACTATGCGTTTATGATCCTAATCATCCTATAGTCTAATCTAAAGTTTATTTGCTTTTAATATATGTATAGTTCATCTACTATTAGATGTACGGTATTTAAAATAAAATAACACTACAATAATATAATATATGACCTGCATTCCAAACCACATTTCCTAAACCAATCGCCATTATGTTATGTTCATTTTTAATGTCACATAAATTTTAACTGTAGTAAAACAGATCACTAAATAAACTACACAATTAAAATAGTTTCTCATAGTACGTCAAATAAGTTTTAATATTGGTATTCAAGTTTAACATAATGTTTGTTGGACAGCTAATTTTGCCCAAATTACATAACATTTCACTATAAAATATTAATAAAATATGTTTTGCAGTTTTGCTTTCTTTTCTTATTAACTGTATGAAACATCTTAAAACGCATACTTTTGTATTAACTGTACATTAGTCAGGCAACATGAAACCCAGATGAAACCTTGAAATATTAGGTAGCTGTATGTTGATTGTCAATGTCAGTGCCGACAAGAAGAGTTTATGTTAGGCCTTTATGTATCGAATTCCATTGCAAGCCGCCAAACACCCGAGTTATTAGTTTCCCTTCCAACCGATTCTCATGTGACTATTCGAGTAAATACTAAATACCCAATACTCATAAATACTCCATACTCGATTGTACTCGCAAGTGAAAAAATATCGGTCCATCAAAAACTGTGAATACAGGTCACAGTGAAAAATCACTGGAATAAATCACCGATATTTTAAAATCACAATCACTGTATTCACTGATATCGTAAAATCACTGTTTCGCCTATCTCTAAAAAATTATATTATTCTTGCCCATCTGAACATTTTTATTTGTTATACACATTTATCTCTATAATACGAATAACTGAATGAACATATGTGACTGAAATTTTCTAGTTATCGTTCGCATACCATTGTGTGGGAGAGAAAAAACTTTCGGATGTCTATTTCTCTCTTACACTCATACAAGGCGCTGTGGCATTTTGACATCGTTCATAAATTATTTATTATTATTTGTTATTGTATTTTATTTTCTAACATTTTGGTGAATTTAAGGCTAGTTTGTCTAGTCTTAAACCTAACCAATTAAACTAAACACGCTTATAATAACAATAGTGAATATAAAATGTTTGTCTAGAATTTCCAATATAATCGTTAGATAACCTCCATCCATTCTTCCATTTATTCCATCATTCATACAATTACTCCAGCATTTACTTTTTAAAAATGTATTTAAATTTTTACAAAAGTATGAAGAGCTAGATTCTCTTAGAGATAATATTACATTTAATTGCGGTTTTTAAAGCAGCCAACCCAAGTAAGTCTTTTACTGTGGGAGGTAGCACATTCCACGCCCATGATACTGCGACTGTGAATGAACGGGAATAATATTCAGTATTGTGAATAGGGATGTTTATAAGGGTAACGTTTTTAGCACGTTAATTAAGCTGGTGCTGATTTTTGAGTAGGTTAAAATTGGTTGCTAAGTAATGTGGTGAGGAAGTTTTTAATATCTTGTGCAGGAGGCTGAGGGAGTAAAGTGTCCACCCTTCATTTAGTCGTAACCACTTCAGTTTGTTAAAGTATTTAAAGATATGGTCTTGGTACTTAAGATTGCAAATAAATCGAATGCAGGAATTCTGTAGTCGCTGTAGTCTTTGTGCAAGCTCTTCAGTTAGGTCACAGTAGTCAAAGTATAGGAATATTAAGCTTTGGACGAGCCTAACTTCAAGAGAGAGAGAGAGGAAGAAGGTTTTTGACCCTTTTTAGGGTATGAAGAGCAGCTTAGGTTTTTTGAGAAGTTTTGGTAATTTGATTTGTCCATGTGAGATTTGTATTCATTAATATGCCTAAATTCTTTGTTTGTGCATTAAATGGTATAACACTGTTAGAACTATTTACTTTGACAAGAGCTTTGATGTCCCATTAAGCATTGCTTGTGATGTAATGAGGATAAGCTGCAGCCCATTATATCGTGAACACGAAGCTATTTCTCTCAAGTCCACATTCACTTTATATATAGTTGCAGGTAAGTTCGCAATACTATCAGAAAGGTATATTTGTAAATCATCTGCTTAGAGGTGATACTTACAGTATGTAAACGAGGAAGGTAAGTCATTAATTAGTAAAGAGAACAAAAGGTGCCCAAGTACAAAGCCTTGTAGTACATCAGCTTTAACAGGGCACCAGTAAAAACGTACCCAATGAACACTCGTAGATGAGAAAGCGAAGTAACAATTAAGTTTTTTTAAGTATGTCAAAGTCTACACTATTAAATGCTTTGCTGAAATCAAGAAAAACTAGTGTTCTTGCATGTCGCTTGTCCATCGCAAGCTGTATATCATTAGTTACCTTAATGAGATCAGTACATATGCCATGCGCAGGCCGGAAGCCATATTGGTAATCAGTAAGTAGGTGGTTATTGTTTACATGTTTATAAATCTGTCTCTTTAGAATATCTCCAAGGTCTTAAAAAGCAAAGGCAATGTACTGATTGGTCGGTAATCATCAACACATTTAGGCTGCGACTTTTTGGGAAATGGTATTACTTAAGCTAACTTTCATATAGTGGGAAACTGTCATTAATGAGTGATTAAACATATCTATTAAAGTTGAGAGAACAACTCCTATTATTTTTTGTACTAATAATATGGGTATTTTATCAAAATCTACTGTTTTGATTTAATGCGCATAATAGACTTATAAACCTCTTCAGGATATACGTAAGAAAAATCAAACTTCACCTCACTTGCTATGGATTATGAAATTCTTTTAATTGTGTTGTTTTTTTCTCGTCATCTAAGACAACAGTTAGACACTCAAAGTGTCCATTGGGGTCATTAGGTGAAATTTCAGAGTTACAATAATAATAATAATTTATTATTAATACCAAAATCATATAGTTTTTTTTACCATAGATGTTTAGGAAAGGAGTGGCCATCAGCAATACTCATTGAATGCTTCATCTTTGCTTTACGCACTTCCTGAGTAAATTTAATGCACAGTTTTCTATACAGCTCAAAGCTCTCAGCAACAAATGGTAGTTTATTCTTAGAATTACACCTGAATTTAGCATATGCACCATCACGTCTCTTCATTAATGTCAGTAAGTCTGTCGTCATCCAGGGGAATAGAGGTCTGGTCATTCGTTTGGTCTTGATGGGGGCATGTTTATTGTACAGCTGTAACACCATAGCGTTGAAAAGTTCAAGTTTATCATTAATGTTTATAAACCTACCAACCAAGTGCCATGGCATTATTTCGTCAACTTTGTTTAATACTTCAATGTCAATACTAATGATATCACGATATGTGATTAATTTAGGTTCAGATTTTGGAGGTTTCACGGAATAAGAAAGATATAAGAGATCGTGATTGGAAAGACCAGGGGCAGGTAGCTGTCCATGTGATACAACTCTATCTAGTTTTGATGTAAATATTAGGTCAAGCCAAGTGTGTGACGTCAGTGTATGGTGTTTTGTATTTAAAGGACAAATATTCATGCTGCAAGAAGCTAGTATAGCTATCCCTTTAGTTGTTTCATTATTATCTAAGAGAAGGTCCGTATTGAAGTCAACCATAATAATTGCCCTTTCATAATTTGCTACATTATAAGCAAGAGCTGTTTCAAGCTTGATCATATGTGTGATTTTAGGAGGTTGGTACACTACAGCTACAAGTATTTTTATTTGTGCAACACCCAACTCTACATTCAAATACTCTGGTCTCGCTGAGTTTGTGTTAGGTGATGCTGATAATATTTTCCATCGTATTTCACTTTTAACATACATAACAACATACCCTCCACATTTACCACACCTATAATTTATTATCAGTTGGTAGCCATCTAAGTTAACAAGACTGGAAGGTAGACCAACTCTCACTAACCAGTATTACGTGAAGTGACATTGGAACGAATATTGCTTGGAGGTCTGTAATGTGTCCAAGGAGAGACTGGGCATTGACATGAGCTATTTGACGGGTTCTGGGAAATTGTGCTATAGCATTATGAAGGAAAGTTGTAGTAGAGGGGGGTGGGAGGGTTATCGACTGAGGCGGGGGAAAGTAACCGATGGTTGGGTTCATCGACACTCGCAGGTAGATGACATAACGAGCAAAAGTACAAAGTTGCGGGACTTGACACTGTTAACTTATTATATGGACTTTTGTTAAGCAAACAAATGATAGTTTTTTTTGTGAATTATTGACTTACCAAGGTCGTCATACTTTACTGAGTAAACACTAAAACTCTCATACGCACACACACAAAATAATTAAAAAACATAAGATTGACATACCGTAACTAAAATTTTATTTTTATATAAAAAGTTTTTAATAATTGTAAAAATTTGAAAAATTAGATAGTAGCTTTCTTTTTCCCTAAACCAGAAAGAAAAATCATACATATACATAATAAAGAGAAAAAATTACACTTAAACTATAAAGTTTACACTTTGATTGGCTGTTTTGGGAAAAACTACTCTAAAGATCTCAGCTCATTCATATTTGTGATGGATCTCTTGCCTTCAGCTCACTTGATCCCCACCCTTCCATCTTGTGTCCAAACCTGCGTCATACCGAACTTTAGAATGGTCGCTTGGATAAGTTTAAGGCGTATTGCCTTAAGATCCTCTCTGATGGTGAGTCCTGGTCTTTTAAATTGTTTTTTATTTCTAAAATCTTCATCTCTTTATCGGTAACTTAAGAACTTGATCAAAATTGGCCGTGGTCTATCACCTCTTTTTTGACCAACGCGATTAGATCTGTCAATGTTGTCCGGTGTGAGGGAAACGCCCTTAAGAAGTTTGAGGATCAAATTTACTGTGAAGATGTCTGAGTTTTTACCCATTGTCTCAGAAACACCAAACAATCTTAGACTTGACCTACGCTGGTATTGCTCAAGTTCATCGTCCTTTTGGGCTAGCTCTCGTTTCATTGTCTCAATATTTTGTTCCTGCTTAGTGAGTCTTTCCTTAAGATCAACGATCTCATTGCCATTGAAGTCGACAGAAAGCTTTAGCTGCTCTACAACAGCTTTGGTAACTGCTTCGGTAAGACAGCTTACAATCAGTGAGACAACATCTTTTGATTGTAGCGCCACTATCACTTGTTCCGTTACTAGTGCTATCATGTCCAGCCCATTAATTTCACCAACTAAACTTTCACCCAGTGCCATGCTTCCATAATTTGTTTAAAAACTTTGGAGACAAAACACACACAAACTTATGTTTTTAACATCAACGAGTATGCCAAATTAATATTTTATAATACAATATCACAACTATACTAGTTCTTGGATTTGATTGAATATATGAAATATTTCAAGTTAAGTGAAATAAATATGTTAGAAAAGCTTTGAAGAGCATAACAAAGTTCGAAACTGGTTAGTTTATTCTTTAAATAAGTTGATATAGCCTAACATATACGATAATTTTTTTAACGAAGCTCGCATGTAAGGTCTTATCTCGTACCAGAATCCTGCCCTATAGTTGTGTTTAGTTAGGATTTAAAAAAGACTTCCAAAAGGAAATGTCTACTTCCATTTTAAATGGCCTTTTATAATACGAAAATATTATATATATGATAGTATTCTGGTACAAAATAAAGCCTTATTGATTGGGATTATTACTAAAATCAGGGTTTAGTATATACCATAATTCCTACAAGTCTATAACCTAAATTATCATTTAAACGTAAGACTTCTACACAAAGTATGTAATTCAAACAAATTTAATACAGGTTTTAGATAACTTGTATCATTATAGTTATAAAACTTTAAATATAATATGGTTTCTGAAACAAATATACAAGATATAAGCCAACTTTTTTTTTAATGGTAATACTTTCTACAAGACTATACCTAAGTGATAGTTTGAATGTATGGCAACTAAACAAAGTTAGCCATTCAAACAAATGTGATCAAGTTTTAAGATAACTTATTCATTATTTTTATCGAACTTTCAATATAGTATGGTTTTTGAAACCAATATACACGATAATAACCAACTTTAAATATATGTGTAGTCTTGGCAGACTGTAAACACTTTTGGTGATAACTACATATTTATTTAGGATAAAGATTGTTTTCGTAATTGTTCAGTATTACCTGTAAAACTGAATTGTATATACTTTAATATAGATTTTTCTTCAAGAAAGTCTGGTATAATACTTCAATATTTTCAAAAAATAGCACTTTTATTCATCAGAGACATGTTTTCACATAAGAATTGAAAAAATAACATTAAATCTTTTCCCCCACAGTGAAACAGATGATAAACTTGAGCATCACTCTTTTGTACTTAGCAATGTGTATGTGTATGTCCATGCAGTTATATTATAAAGATCAATAAGTAAAAAACAAAACAAAAAATAAATAATGAGAAAGGGCCTTTGGGATAAAAATGAAAATTGAGGAAAATTAATCAGTATTATAATAATAAACAAGACATGTGGGCATGTTCAGGGAAATAATAATATATATTCTAAAATGTTTACTGTGGAAACATAAGATATATTTATAATTGAAATATGTGAGATAATATTGATGAATACATTTTATTAATAAATGTGAGATAAATAAAAAAGGCAAAAAAAAAGAAAATAAATAATAAGAAAGTACTTTGGGATAAAAATGAAAATTGGGGAAGATGAATTAGTATTACAATAATAAACAATACATGTAGGTATATTCAGGGGAATAATAATTGATTCTAAAATGTTTACTAAGAAAAGATAAATTTATTCTAATAATTGTGATTGAAAGCAAGTAGATAGGATGATACTTAAGTAAAGTATTTTACATTATCGTGGACCTATTCTAGTCACAAACAAAGAAGAGAGGGTAAAAAACTTTACATAATTATGCTACGTTGGGTTTATAGCTGTTTACTGGTAAAAAAAAAAGTGTAATGTTTTTTTTTTAATTTTGTAAGTTCCAGTAAGCAAGATATATCTATTAAAATTGCATTATAGGCTATATTATAGTTATTTGAAATAGATCACGAGGCTAAATCATGATTTAAATTAGGAGGGATAGCCAACACACTTACCTTGGTGATACTGGAGAAGAAATTGTTTAAATAAAATATTTAAAATCACACAAACACATTTTAAGGACAATCTTTCACTGTCACAGATAGCTTCATCAGGTCAGGAGAGTAGACTGAGGCTCTTGGTTGAACTGTAAGGTTTACTTTCCACAGCTGACTTTTTTCAGTTATGATATCACTGTGTAGATAGCAGTACTATGAATAAATATATAGATAGAAAAACTAAAAATTGTGTTATATACTTTATTATTATTATTATTATTATTATTATTATTATTGTGACATTGAATGTAATGATAAGTGTGCTGGTGGGAAGAAGAGGGATTACCTAAGGTTGAGGTTAGGGGCTTGTCTGAATTTGATAACACCCAAACTTACATCCAGTTAAATCAAGATCCTACCGATAATTATAACAAACAACTACAACAGATTATCCAACAAGAATAGCAACATCAAGATCTCAATGAAAATAATACAAAACTTAACTCTCCAGAAACCAGCCACACCACAGTTTTATCTACTTACGAAGATCCACAAGGGAATATTCCCTCCTCCGGGCCAACCAATTGTATCAGAAGGTGGCTCACCCACAGAACGCATATCAGTACTTGTGGACTCACACCTGCAGCCTCTGGTCAAGAATTTACCATCTTACATCAAAGACACTAATCATTTTCTAGTACGACTTCACACACTGGCCACTATTCTTCCACAGCGTGCCATATTGGTCTCATTTGATGATACATCCCTCTACACCAATATTCCCCATATCCACAGACTCGCAGCAATATAGGAATATCTCAACACACGTCCTTCTGGTACCAGACCCACTACCACATTGGTTTAGTAAAATATATATTTCAGCCAAAGTTTATTTTTAATACTCCAACCATTTTGCAAAGGTAAGTTAATTCGTATCTTAAATAGTTACGGAGATATGATAAAATTATGATATATCTACTTTTGTCAGATACCTTCTAAGTCATTTTCCTGGAAAATTAGGTGCGCCAATTTGTTTGTAATGTTAAACAGTCCCTAAATACAAAATGTAATTTAAATCGTTATTGCTGATTTTAATAAAATCTATCTTTTGTTCAATTTGTTTTAAAGATCACAATATTTTATCTCCACGTGTGGTGTGTTTATATAGTCAACAACCCTAAGGTTGGCTCTATGTAATTCCTATTCATCAGTACTTAGGCACACACTCAGCCCTTCAGCTTGTTATTACTTCCTGCACCACCTGGTAGAAATCTCATGTACTAGTTCAGGGGTTGTCTTGCACACTGAATTTATATGAGCGAGTGCTAAAGGATTGATCAATTTTGCTGGGATAGGTATTTTCACATAACTGGCAGGATTTTTTACATGTGACAATTGAAATAGGACCGTTGGCCTTAATTCCCACCTGAAGGAAGTTGTGCTACTGATTTTTATTGCTCAAGAAAAATCTGTCAACCTGACAGGTTTGAACTCACGATTATTGGGTCTTGAAGCAAGCACTTTACCCCAAGACCATCGAGATCAACTATATATACATATATTTGTTTCAAGCTTGAAAAAAAAAAATCAAGAAGTTTTATCCTTTGACGCGAGTAAATATTTGTATACATTTTTTAAGATTATTTTCCGCATAAAATATTTCACTGGCCTGTTTTTTTAAGTGAAAAATGTTATTGATTGAACTTACTGTCAAAGGTAAGTTCTACTCTTTGAGAGTTACATATTTGAAGCTTTCATAAAGCCCTCATATCCTCCTTTAAAATTGCTATAAACCTAATACTGAAATTTTGTGTCATGACTGTGAATGGTATATTTAAATTTATGATTCTCAGAGTTCTTTGTGAAAGAATAATATGCTTACTGACGTAAGGAAAGGCAATAAAAAGAAGATTAATTAGTTCATGCGACTCTGGTATCAAAGTTTCGAACTATATATTTTTAGTCTCCAAAAATAAGTTAAGTGTGCGAGGTTGAATGTTTTATTTTGTCGCTACATAATAATAGTATCAAGAATCCAAAGTTGTTTAACATACAGGATGGAACAACATTAGAATTTTAATTTTAAGAACATACTTCTAATGGTTGCTACAAAAACTAAATTTAGTTTATTTCAATACCATAATTGTTTTATTATATCACATACAAATTAACTTTCTTATAACTGTTTATTGGTTACAGACATATTCAGCAATTTCAAGACGTCTCATTTACATAGAGTACAAGCTATGAATGTGAATTATACATGAAGGTTATTCATAAAGCCATGTAAAACAAACATTAAAGGTATCGTACACAGTGAGGCCAACTGACCAACAAAATCAACCTTCAGCTGAGTTAAGCGCTACTATTGTGTGCCGTCTGTGATATAACGATTTTAAATAATTATTATCTATGATAGAAACATAGAAAAAGTAATACTGAATATAAAGGAAGAATCCAAAATAATAATACATTTATAAATTTGTGATTATGTTAGAAGTGTATAGTAATTAAATAATTAACATTAGAATGGTTATACTTCACACCATGATTTTTTCTATTTTTTTCTATAAATATTGTTTTATAGTGCTGTGAATATTAATAATTATTCAATTCCAAATGAATATTGACACTCAACTACCTAACCCAAATTTAAATTCCTCTATAATATACCAGTAGTCTTTCTTATAAGTATTATTAAATAATAATAAATTTGACAAAATAATGAGTGAAAATAATTTAAGAGAAGAGTCCAACATTAATTCACTCTGTGTGGAATCTGAAGATGGTGTGCAGAGACGGGAAATTGCAGAAACAATGGTAGGAGCGAGGTAGTGGGGCTCTATGCCCAATGTATGTTATTTAACTTAAGAGTAAAAATAAGTCCTCAAGTACATTTGATTTTCAAAAATTCAAGTGTGGACGTAATCCAAAATTAAAGTTAATTACATTCAATAATATACATACACAAAATATGTTTAAGGACACTTTTGATTATTCTAACTTATATCTATAAAATTAATATGTATTAGAGGTGGATGGATTATTTTAGTAATAATTAGGACAATACATTAAACATCATTTATTATAATTTGGTGTCACAACTGGATAGACTACCATACAGTCGACCTCAGTGGTCTATGAGTAGAGGGCTCACCTCAGGACCCAGTTCTCGTGTTTTTAAACCCAGTATAGGTTGGCATATTTTTCTCGAGTGATAAAAATCCATAACACAACTTACTTTAGAGAGGAAGGAAAGCTGTCGGTCCCATGTCGATTGTGGTACGGTATATAAAAGAACCTTAAAATGTATCTGAAAATAATTTTCCTGGCTAAATTTGTAGGCCATTTCGCACACACTCATAAAAATATAATCAGTCAGTTCAAAGGTGCACATTAAACAACTCAAAGAAATTAAAATAATTAACTACTTTACTACAACTTCGCCATAAAAATAACTATTTTTTAGTTTAGAATTGTAGTGAATTACAGTAAATGAAATAACCTAACCTTGACTCTATTAAAGATAACCTATGTATTTAGAGATCACGTCAGCTTTGGTTGAACTAAAACAAATCCTTTGACAGGCCTTTGGGGTCAAAGGAGTAGGGCTACTAGAATTCTCAAATGTAGGACAATCAAGAAAAAGGTAGAACGTTGCAAAATAAAGTTCAAAATATATTTGTACAAATTCACTTCATGTGTTTTGTTGATAACCATATTACACATTTTACCGAACGTCCAAGCATATTTTTCAGCTGAACCTATCTTTTTTAAAATGTCTTCTTTGTTTACAATATGATATAGGCCTACTTATAAAACTCTGAACAAGTCAAATGTATAGAATTATGCCTAAGCCACAACAAACCCTTTACTGGAGCTGTAGTCATGGGGAACTCTCCTTTGTGCACTGTGCATAAATTAAGTGGAAAATACCTTCCCGTCATTGGAATTGTGTCCGAGCAACAAAGAAAATATTCTGCCAGCCCCAGACAAAACACTGCAGAAAGGACAGTAGAGAATTAGGTCGCCCGCTGTGATTGGTTGCTGACGGCATACACGTAGCCATGTGACCATCGCTTGTTGAGTTTGCCGATGAAAACTTACGAAGATTGCTAGGGGTAGCTAAAATGCCATCTTACGGCAGAATTTCTAAGATTCCAAGATCACTTCGGGAGCAAATAACACCAAAAAAATGACATTTATTTATTTTGTCAAAATGAAATACATGTCTCGACATATTTGAAAATTCCTCCCAGACACCGGACCTGGAGCGTTACAAGGTAGGACAGTGATTAGAAGATCTAGATTCGATACCCGGTCGACTGTACTGAAGGTGCTTTTCACTCCCTCCACACACATGTGGGTGCACTTACTCTAAATCCGACCTTACTCATCCCTGACCCATTAGTGTCATTTGTATATAAGTGTATAATACGGATGGGTAGTAAGATGTGGTGCTAAATATATATATAGTAAAATTGTATCAATATTGACCACAACAAATGTCTGTATTTAGTGAAAGGTGCTCCAAACGGTACAAACTCAAGTTAACCTCTGTGTGCCATTCCTCAGCAGAGCCAGGCGCCATCAGACTTATCGACCGGGACACGCACCGCAACAGAACACGCGGCTGTGGTGGCGGAGCACTACAACACTCTGCAGGAGAAGGGTCTGGAGGAACGAAGCAAGAGCCGGATCTTCTATCTCCGCAACTTCAACAACTGGATCAAGAGTATGCTAATCAGTAAGTTCCGTCTAGTCCTCTAACCTAGCCAGTTGTTTGTGTCTTAGAGATGTATAGCGTTGTGTCGTATCTCAGGGTGTCTTTCACAACTACCTGTACAACCACCTGTCACCTGTGACACTGACCAACCTAACCCCACATGGTGTGACATTGATAGTTTCCACTGTTTGCTCTTCGTGGGCCCCACATGGTGCATTTTAGCTAGACACTGTGTATGATATCACATATATTCCGTTCACGATAGGTTTTTACCTGGATGACAGTTCGAAAATCATATGTTTAGGTTTTGGGTTGCCAACACTTGTAAAATATCACAGTTTTGTTATAAATGTAAAGATCTTTAATTACCTGTTATATATTACTTTTAAAATAACGTAAACTTTAGTTTTCTCATACTATTTCATTTTTTTAAATAATTTCTTTTTGTCCAACTCGAAACAATATTTTAAACATAATTAAAAGAACTTATTTTTTGTTTTGGAACGTTATTGATTATATTTAATATAGTGCACACATCAATACCTTTTAATACAGGCATCGTATTTACTTGGAAAAG
>CABFOV010006647.1:0-33278 GCA_902141375.1 Timema poppense | reverse complement strand
TAACTTAGGTAGATAATGTAACTGGAACCAGACATAGCACCTAACTTAGGTAGATAATGTA
This sequence comes from Timema poppense, assembly GCA_902141375.1. Taxonomy (NCBI): domain Eukaryota; kingdom Metazoa; phylum Arthropoda; class Insecta; order Phasmatodea; family Timematidae; genus Timema; species Timema poppense. The sequence continues at coordinate 33,217 of CABFOV010006647.1, read as the reverse complement.
ACTGGAACCAGTCATAGCACCGTGGTTTGGTTTCCTGTATTCTAATTTAGAACAAAGTGGGATTGAGACCAACTAAACTATTTTACCATAACCCACTTCAGTGGCCTAATGGTCTAAGGCGCCACAATCCTGTTACACTGGCCAACTGATGATGGGGAGAACAAGCTTCTGTTCCCAATCGGGTCTATAGAGGGTGGTTTTCCTTAATTGGTTTTCCACTTTCCTTCCACGCAAATGCTGGTATATTACTTCTAAAATATTCAATCCTTAGACCTACTCCATTAGAGTAATTATAGTATATGATTATAGCCTGAACAAGAAGTAAAAAGAGGTGACAAAAAAATAGCACACTTTAGAAAATATTGCAACATTAAAAAAACAATTATTTAAAATAAAACTATTAAACTAACCACAATTCTGTTGTTATCATATAAAAATTGCGAAAATCTTTGTTTATCGTTAGAGTGTAGTTATTTACTTAGGTCTAGTGTCGTGATTAATCGGCAGTATGAAGGGCTCTTAAACTGGAAGTAAAATATGAACTCATCAACTTTTAAAGAATATATAGAGAAATTTAGATTGACACAAGTTGACAAAATAGAAATTAACTTCAAAGCTTCTAAGATGATAAATACAGAAAACATAAATTGACTTATAAACAACAGTGTAGTATGAGGGTAACGGAGGAAAGGGTTTTAATTATAACTTGTATCGCTTAGGTACTTTTAATGAGATCTTGTATCGCTTAGTTACTTTAAATGAGATCTTGTATCACTTAGGTACTTTTAACGAGATTTTGTACCACTTAGGTATCACTGAAGTGATTTGGTGGTGTAAATTTGTTAATTAATTAGTGAAAATATAAATAAATTGTGAAGATTTATCCTTTGAGAGAGCGCAATTAATTTTTAATTTTATAGATTATAATCAACTTAACGTTTGAACTAAAGCTTTCTAAAAAAAAAAATTAGAGCCAATTTCAAAAAATATCACATTTTTAAATAATCTGTGATCAATAAACAATCTTTAATAGGCATTTGCATTTATTATGTAAGAATTCTCAAATATCAATTTTGAATAAAAGTGTTAGAACCAATTCTGACTTTTTTTTAAATTCAGTCACTAGTAGGCCAAACTACCCCTAATTTTATATACATAATTAAAATTGCTATTTCATCTCAATAAATATCAACGTTAAACGAAATACATCAACCTGTTTTAGCTAAAACTCCAGGTATACACGGACATAGAGACAGAGGTAGACAAGATTACAAGATATCTAGAGTTGCATCTATTCTATTCTACCTAGAGTTATATCTATTCTATTCTACCTAGAGCTTATCTACTTTACTTAGAGATTATCTACGTTACTTAGAGCTTATCTACGTTACTTAGAGCTTATCTACGTTACTTAGAGCTTATCTACTTAATTAGAGCTTATCTACGTTACTTAGAGCTTATCTACGTTACTTAGAGCTTATCTACGTTACTTAGAGCTTATCTACTCAATTAGAGCTTATCTACGTTACTTAGAGCTTATCTACGTTACTTAGAGCTTATCTACGTTACTTAGAGCTTATCTACTTAATTAGAGCTTATCTACGTTACTTAGAGCTTATCTACGTTACTTAGAGCTTATCTACGTTACTTAGAGCTTATCTACTCAATTAGAGCTTATCTACGTTACTTAGAGCTTATCTACGTTACTTAGAGCTTATCTACGTTACTTAGAGCTTATCTACTTTACTTAGAGCTTATCTACTTTACTTAGAGATTATCTACGTTACTTAGAGCTTATCTACGTTACTTAGAGCTTATCTACTTAATTAGAGCTTATCTACGTTACTTAGAGCTTATCTACGTTACTTAGAGCTTATCTACGTTACTTAGAGCTTATCTACTCTACTTAGAACTATATCCACTCTATTTAGAGCTGAATCTACTACTCTTCGTAGAGCTATATATACTCAACATTATTCTACTTTGGTAGATTGTGGTCTTAAACACAGTTAGTTAAAGTCTAGTTTTCATCTTTTAAAAAAGGATCTTATAGATAACTAGCAGTTTGACCCGTTCTTTGCAAAAGTGTGCCGTATTCAAATACATCCAATTATGGCTTTCAGTATCCATCTATAATTATTTTTATAGTTCTTCCATGTACAATCCTGAGCTAACTATGACAATCACAAACCAGTTCTAGCAATCAATAAATTAAAATAAATTAAATCTTTTAAACATAATATTACTTTGTGCACAAACTGAGTATACAAACGAACGCAAATATTGGCAACGCAATATTTACCTAACCACATCAAAATGAAGCTAATCGGAGAATTATTATTATTACATAAACATGTTGGGAAAAATAGCATCACATTTCACCAAAGAGCATAAATGAAAATATGTTATTTGTTACAAAGACATATTAAATATAGAGTATCATTATTTCCCAAAGAGAATCATGGCCCCTTGGCTATGCTGCCAATAGGTTTATTTGTTTATACCTTACTCTTCGATATTTATCTATGTACTCGAAAAACTAATGAATTGCCCTTAATATAATCCTTAGATTTATATTCGTTAACTTAAAGACCTTTTTAACTGCATTTAGAAAGTTAAAGTTTACCACCTGACTGTTTAGGAATGTTGAGCTACCCTCCATTTCCCTGTTCCAGATTTTTTATTTACAAACTTCCTACCTTTTATTGTTATGTAGTGTAGTTCTTTTGCCAAGTCAGGTTTTTATTTGCCTAAGCTGAAAATTATACTTTCCCATAGTTTTGTAAAGATGTCAAGTTACTCCGCTATTCAGATCCCACATTCCCAGTTTGAAATTTTAAGACTTCTTTGGTTATATTTAATTGTATTTATTATCAAAATTTAAAATGCAGCCATATCTAAAATATTGTTCTAAATTAGACTGTAGTACTAGATTAGCTTAACCGCCCACATGGAAAGAGCAGTAACTATATAGTCGGCTCTCACATCTGGACCTGCCATCCTATCGTTTATTTTATTTATAGATTCCACCACACACTTTCTTCAACATACCATATATGATACATACGAGCAGCCCGCCACAGCGTTCATAGCTTCACAGCCATCTTCAATATCTATCCCTGAAACAATGATTGCAAGGACATGTAAATTAGGTAAATAGAACTAGAGGGAAACATCGCATTATTTTATATTACAAATATAATGAAAGGAACCTAAGTTTTATTAGTAAATAACTTGAAATTTTACAACAAAAAACTTTACCTCAAAAGATCAGATGACATATAAGATTGAATAAATTATATATTACAACAATTAATAATAATTTATTGTGACTAAATTAGTCAAAAAGGATATAAGTTGATAATAAAACTTAAAAGGTTTTAATTACGATTTGAAACAAATTATAGAAAATTAAACAAATTTTGAAATTTAATGATTAGGTTAGTGCCCTTCCACACGAGAAATATTTTATGGCGTGATCAATTCTGACGTTCCTTTCAGACGAGAGAGAAGAACCCGCTTGTTGCCCATCCCGTGATATTTAGTAGCGATTTAAAACTGTTGTAGGATACATCATGGCCGACATCGTAAACTGTATGGTGGCTACATGTCTTTTGTTTCGCAGAGTAACCAAAAGATAAAATAGAAAGGGATTCTAGATACACCTATAGTTAGTTGTAGATTACTTGGAGGTGATTTTAGTTTAAGTTTTGCTAGACGACGCCAGTATGACGATAAGTTTTTCAAATATTTTCGCGTGTCAGTGGCAACATTTGACGAAATGCCGCATTGTTTATCAGCAATTTTACTGAAAGCTGATACAAATGTGAGAAATTGAATCTCACCATCGGAAAAAGTGGTAACTACGTTAAGGTAAGGAAGGTAGGGGACTTTGCTTCTTAATTTAATTGATGTGTTTCTTGAAAAGTGCATAAATAACATTTGTGTACCTTAATCAAGTACATTTAAGGCCTAATTTCAATTGTGTGGATCTAAAGGCAATGTATTTCAAATCACATATGCATGATTGTTATACACGTATGTCTATTTATACACATATATATATGTCTATTTATACACACACATATATATATATAATTAATATATATATATATATATTTAATATTTGTGTGTGTGTGTGTGTATCTCATACAGATATTATAAAGCTATGAGAAAATATTAATTTATTTGCATTTATTGAAATAATATTAGGTAGAACAATTTATTAAAACAACCTTAGAATTACTAAAAATTCACTTTCAAACATTTTTATAAAAATTTATACCTCTAAGAGCTCCAACAGAGCGAGATCGCGTGATTAACTCCCTCTCGTTTGAAAGCATACATTTGCTTGAACCAATGTACAGTAACCAGTAGCAGCCAGTAGTACAGTTACCAGACTAAATTATGTATCCCTACGCCGAACCACATGACCTGCAAAAACATGTGTTTAGCAACTGTCACTTCTGACAGTCAATATTTAAGTATATATCTAAATGTTGACTGTCAGAAGTCATCTGTGAGCTGTCAGTCAGCACCAAAGAAGCTATGGGGCTACTGTATATACCTAAATGTTGACTGTCAGAAGTCATCTGTGAGCTGTCGGTCAGCACCAAAGAAGCCATGGGGCTACTGTATCTCAGCAGATAAAATTCGCACGACAAAAATTTCCCGCGATAAAATACCTCTCGTGGGAAAGGGCACTTAGTGTAACATAACAATTATATGGATGTGATTAATATATTGAAATTTAATCTTAATATGAGTTGTTGATAAAGTTTAATTTATTATTGAAGCTAAGTACAGAAGATCCATATATATATATATATATATATAGATCCATATATGTATCTGTATATATAGATCCATATATGTATATGTATATATAGATCCATATATGTATATATATATAGATCCATATATGTATATGTATATATAGATCCATATATGTGTATATATATATAGATCCATATATGTATATATATATATATATAGATCCATATATGTATATATATAGATCCATATATATATATATATATAGATAGATCCATATATGTATATATATATATATATTAAGATAACAATTGTTTAAAGTTGTTAATTAAAATGATAACCTAAAACACATTCAAAATGTAGCATCAGCAACAATAAGACATAATGGAATTGAATGCAACTTTCTATAGAAGTTAAGTTAAAATACTATTGACTATGTAAATCTAGAATATTAATCAAAAACCAGTAATCAAAAAATGGAAAGGTTAATTTATGGTCTTGGATGACTACGTGATTTGGAATTTTGTCATCACAATATATGTACTAATCCAATAATGAAGTGGATATTAAGAAGGTTAAATATAGAGAAATTGTATACACATATACCTGGAGTCGGAATGGAAAACCATTTAGGGGAAAAAACTTTCAATATTCGACTGGGATCTGAGCCCCGATCTCTCTTTCATCGGTAATCTAGTCTACTACAAGAGTGATGCCTTACACTATGTGTCCACCAAAGTATCTTATTAATATTCAATTATAAATATACACTCATAAGACAAAACAGCACAAAGGGTTCACGAACGCCAACCACTCCACCAATTAAAAACTAAAAAGATACAATTATATAGCGCCCCTCTTCATTAAAAATACTTTATTTGATAGAGGATGGCTAGTTCTAAGACTATATTGTTTTACTTTAATCTCAAAAGTACAAATATTGACGTTAAGCGTAGTTGAATTCTTTTTAATTTTAAATTTAAAATTTATAGCTAAATAGGGACCTGTTGATAGCTTTTGCCTACAGTTTGGTAAGAACTATATTTAAATATAAAACCACTTCATCAAGAAGGAGGGATTTCCAAACGCATAAAACGCCTTTTCCATGTAACAACCTTAAGATTAGAGAGGAAAAATTTTCAATAAAAACGCCTCATCCCACATAAAGGGCCATTTTTAGAGAATTTGAAAAACAATAACTGAACTATAGACTTTTAGAAAACATAAACAAATTATTTTGCAGTAAACATTGATAACATATTATTAGTGCTATTTTGTAAGTATTGAGGGTATACATAGAAAACTATCACATGATTGGACGTATGTACACATGAAAGTAGATCTAATAACGTTTCTAGCTGTGCGTGAAAAGGCCACCCTAAGTATATTTTGCCAGTCCACTCAAGTAGCCACGGATTGTACTCGTGTCTCTGGAGTATTGGACTCAAGGTCACCTTATTTTTTGTGGTAATAAAGAGGACTTTTTTTAAATCGGTAAATAAATATAATGTCTTAGGAACGAGTAATTGGGGGGTAAACCTGAGTTAAATAAGTACAACAAATGTATAAATGAACTGAATCAAACATTCACATAATACCTAGAAATAAATATAGTTAAAGCCCCAGATATTATTTTTCATTTGTTCCAATGACTTCAGAAGTTCAAGAATATTATGTGACTATAGAATTATTCGCATTATATAATATTAAAATAATGTGTATTGAAAAGTTAAAACTCCCTTTATCCACCCACTATACTATCCTAATTTTTACTCCCTATTTGCCATTGACCACTCCTAAAAAAACAATATTATTTCTGATGGCCATACGTAAATGTGTATTAAAAATCTAGAATTTTCCAGAAAACAAATAGGTTTACCTACAGGTGACAACACAATTTTTAACTAAACAAATACGATACCACTTTAATCTTTGGTATGATCCTATCACTGAAATGATGTTTTTTATCATTGTAAGTAAACGCGTCGGTTAAAAAACCGAAATATTTCACCTTTGAAAAATTCTACCTAGACATCCCTATATTTTAATTCTCAAAAAGAAGTCGAATGGTAACCATGATCGTGGAAGACATTATGTATAGAGCTAGAATAGTTCCCAAACAGAACACTAGTCAATGCTTAAGGGCCAGTTTCATAGTCAAATTTAGTACGCCTCAAGTGCGGCGCTACACTAAGTTCATGACGACACCTACCTAAACTCGAATGGAATGGGCCGTTCTCGCATAGGAGATTGGCCCATTCCATTCTGGTTTAGGTAGGTGTCGTCATGAACTTAGTGTAGCGCCGCACTTGAGGCGTACTAAATTTGACTATGAAACTGGCCCTAAAACTCCTTCCTGGGCACATTTAACAAAAATTAAAACTTGGGCCCCCACCCAAATTTACCAACGCCTATACAGTTATGCATCTTCACCAGGACAATAATTACTATAATAATTTGCTTCACAAAGAAGGCTTAGTAATTGGTGAAACAAAAAGACCTCAACTTACCTTCTTCTTTGCAATCAGCTACAATTTTATTAACTAGCTCCTTCTTTTTATCGTCCTCGATAGTATCTATCTGTCCGTTTAGCTTTGCGTTATCTATTTTACCCTTGTCGTCCACCTAGAAGAAATTAGATTAACGTTATTAGGATCATGCTTTGAACTATGGAGGACCCTGACCACAAGACGAGTCCTGGGTAGCCCAGCTTCAGAGAATTGTCGAAATATACTGCAATTTAAACTGCTTTAATATCCGCGTGGTGGGTAGGCTGGGGAGCATAGTTGCCACATAGCTGGAGTATGCGCGTTACTACTCTGCAAGCATACTCAGTGACCGTCAAGAAATCTGGAAACTGGCATCGGTTGCTATGACAACCACCCTTCACGGATTGGTCGAGAATGTGACGAGCCTCCACTCTCCGCTCCGACTACGCTGACCTCGATCCTAAAGCAGCTTAAAACGCAGTACAAGTCAAAGGTCCTATGTTTAATTTTCATGGCTAGGTGTCATTTTCCCACTATTTTAAATTAGTTAAGTTATCACAGTTACTTTTAAATAATAAATAATTTTCGAAATGTATTATCAGAAGTTAAATAATTTTATTTGATGATAAATACATACTTTATTTTATTTATCTTGAAGATGTGATTAATTTGATATTTATCAATAAGACTGATGAATATCTAGACTTACCACGCCTGCCTTTTGTCCAATACACATAGCCATACACTGCAACAAATAAATAAATAAATAAATACAGATTGTATTAATCGTGTGATTTGTAAAAAAAAATTGTGAATGCATATTATATAATATTGTAAATTCTCCTAAACGACATTGTTGAATATATTAGGATAATTATTAGGAAGAATTCAAGCTATTATTAACTTTCGATGAGAGTATCCCCAAAATTATCACTTCTATTGAAATTATTGTATCGCTTTTACATACATGTATTCAGGGGGGTAGCTGTTAAGGCTGAAGCCAACCCTCCCCCCAATATATATAAATATTTTTAAAAATTATAAAGATAAAAAATGATTAAACTATCTTGTAATAATATCTTATTTTGTAGTAATAAATTCCTATTAAAAAATACAATAGTAATTAATTTCAGTTTCACTTTCTAAACAGCACAAAACATCGTGAATAATAAAATGTAAATTATATACTCATTAATTCCTCCACACACGGAGATAAATAAAATATGTCAAAACTCCATAAAATAATATTACAGTTGACTCATTATTGCATTCGCTAATAATTAATATCCTTTTTATAGCGTTTGATAGAAAATATATTAATTTTTATAAAAAGAAAGTGTGAAATTAGTATATTTTCGATTAAAATTCGGGTGACCTCTTGGTCTAGGGGTAAGGTATCAGACTTCTATGCTTGCGGCCGGGGTTCAATCCTCGGTACCGGCATAGATTTATCTGATTACCAAACCATTCCTTCACCTCTGACAAGACATCTTGTGAATGTGGGGAATGCCAGGCCTCCACCGTGGTTCGGATTCCACGTTAAACTGTAGGTCCTCCAGTTCATCTCACAATCACCCTACCATTACACATTAGCGTAAGTGCGTATAACCCGAACGGGTAGTAAGACGCGGTGCTAATAATAATAATGATTAAAATTCATAAAAATATACCAATTAGTGAATATAAAAATGGCTCCCTTTCAATATATTTTTCTCTCCGTGCACGTAAGATTCATCCACCCCGTCACTCCATTGTTTTAATCTTGAGATGACCGTCATCGTTAAACAATATTTGAAGAATGAGTGTTCCTCCCTCTTCCCCCTCCTCTCCCCCTTCCCCCCAAAAAAAGTTTGGATATGTGCCTGTATCGCTATTAAAATGTATAATTTATTTTACTTCAATTTTGAATAAAACACAAAATACTCATTTTAAGCCGTTGTTTCGATGATTTACCTTTTGAAATTATTTTAGGCCCTAGCAGAAAACATAATCATTAATTCCAGCCGGGAATAGATAAAGAGGGACGGACTGATTTTTGGCAAACCTTTGTTGTCACTTGGTTTATATTTTTAATCATGGCAAAAATACTAGTTTCTTTCGTGATTTTTATTTCAATTATAGAATATTTTGAGCATTCTATGGAATATATTTAATAAATTTTTATAAATAGGGTTTAAAATTCATTCAACAATCAACACCTATAGAAAATTTCAGCTGATGTGATCTATTGTGGTTTTCTCAGGTGTCGACTAACTATAATGATAAAATCTTATATCAAGTGAGGTCATACTTGTCATTCTGGAAACGTATAGCTAATTTCCCTAAACATATCTTTATAATTACTGCTTCAGGTCTGAGCTACTTCACGGCAAAGATGTGTCTCATAAAAGGCTGTAGCTAGGTTAAGGTCATACGGAAATGAATATGATTTTTTTTAAATTCTATAGTATCTTGACATAAAATTTAACATGTATGGGGTTATGGGGGGCTATCTTGGAAAATATAGCAATTAGCAATATGTCGGCAGATTCAACTAGCTAATTTTATGAATGAGTCATTTTATTTTGTAATAATCAATTCGTACACATTAAAAAACTAACGAGTAGATTTAGGTTGAAAAAAATTAATTCTAAATAACTCCATTGTGTATTACAAAATGCGATAAAATCAAATTATATTCGTATAAAAAGAACAGTATTTATATGTAATTAAACTTATGTAATTTTAACACTTTTAAACTGCTTATATATTATTAAAATTATTATCCATTAACATATTAAAAATAGTTTATTGTGTACACTGTACACGCCATAGCCATTTCTAGTTATACTAAATGTCAACCCAATATATTTATTACTTTACCTTAACACTGGCACGCAAAGAGCATAAAATAGCAAGTTTAGCCCCTTGTAACTCGGGAACTGTAATAATTTGAAATATTTTAATAAATAATTGCACATTTGTTAAAATTGAGCAGTAAAATTTAATTGTCTAGTGCCCTTAAATAAAATAATAACCCTCCATACAGAAGGAGTCAATTGAGTGCCTCCAGAAGTAGTTCGGAATTTTTATTTTATGGTAACGAGTATCAAAGTATTGTATAATTTAGGTGATGGGGGATAGCTTACTTAATCTTAAGCCATCTTCTACTATTTTGTTAAAAGCTAAATAAAATATATTAAAATATTTCAAAATTAGTTATATTTTAAGAACTTTAACAATATTAACAAAACATGTTATTTATAAATCCGGCTATTTAATATATAAAGTTTTCAAGTATATTAGAACCTATTAAATTTCACATATACATGTAATTTATAGTATAACTAAATATGGAGTTAAATAAACTCGCTTCTCTAGTTCTGTGAATCAAACCAGATGATCATGTTTATATTTGTTTTGTCACTCCGACAATATTTGCTAGATAGGTTGTACAAGAAGCGCAAGCAAAATTCCCCCTCTACCCCCACTTATGTTTTTCTCTGCAACTTAAGTAATCACCCCCCCTCCCCCTAAATCTCTGGTCAATATGAGCCGCACAGCTTGCATACCCCTAGGAGTAGCCCTGAGCAAAGAAATTTGTTAAAGTAGATCTGTTAGATTCTTCTACCTGTCCCCACCACTTCAGGTGCAAATAGACTTTAAGTCACGCGCTTATCTATGGTTTGAGAGGAGTTCATATCTATGTGCATATTAAACCCTGGACTAAGGAGTCAACTTGTAAGTTCTGCAATAAAAACCCATATGACAGTGAAGTGGAGCTTTAACCTCCTGTATCATGTCATAGATAATAACAATATTGTACCTCACAGCCTCCAGACAACTTGAGTTTCTTTCCATTGCTAGCCTTCACCTGTTTCATGCAGTCCTCTGAAAAAATACACAGAAAATGTAGCATTACGATTAGAATACAGTTTTTAACAAAACAAGATAATTCTTACATGAGCTAATAAACCTTATGAGTTTGAACATGGAGTTATTAAAGGTATGTGTCAGTGAATGTTTAACAAAGGATGTGGTAGCATGATTAGTTTTGAAAAATATTGATTTATCATACATTCTCTTTATTGTTTTAATTGAAAATTATACTTATATCACAAACACACCTAAATGCAAAGACAAATCCATAAAAACCTGAGAATTTAAAACGCACCCCTGAAGAATTTCCCATACACATCTTTGTCACTATTAATTCATAGAAATTCATAAACCGGAATCAAAGAATAGTCTCAGAAGCTTGAGACAAATACCTCATATATAAGTCTCAAAAGTTACAGTAATGATAAACCATACATACCACATTGTCATACGCAACGCTTACCTTCCCTAATAATTTTATATGGGGTAGCTAACAGGTAGATAGGTATAGTTCATCATTAAGGTTCTCAACCTTGCATCAGCCAGACTGGCCTGAACATACACATACACTGTTGAGAGCTTCCCTCCAACCCTTCAGTACCCTTGTGTGTTTGACCCCTCATACACATACTCTGTTGCTAGGTTCCCTCCATCCCTTCAGTACCATTGTGGGTTAGACCCACCATACACATACACTGTTACTAGCTTCCCTCCATTCCTTCAGTACCCTTGTGTGTTTGAACCCCTCATACACATACTCTGTTCGTAGCTTCCCACCATCCCTTCAGTCCACTTGTGTGTTTGACCCTTCATACACATACTCTGTTGCAAGCTTCCCTCCATCCCTTCAGTACCCTTGTGTGTTTGAACCCCTCATACACCTTCTTTGTTAAACGCCTTTACTCCCGCTTGCTAAAGTATCTTTACAATCGGTGACGAACCTTTCTTGACGTTCTTCTCAGCCTCACATTCTTTGACGTGGGAATGCATTTGAGAAGTCATATCGTCAAAGGACAATTCTTCTCCTGCCTGAAAATACGTAAGGGTATATTAAATTAAAATGTGTATTTGGCGTATTAATCAGTCGATTTTAAATGAAATTGAAAGATAACTATGAGTAACTTCTGAATTAATTTTTCTACGTATCAGGGCCACACCAAAGAGGGTAGGGAGGTATTTAATCCCCATCCTCCTACTCTTAAGGCTTGGCTAGGCAAACTTTAACCCTCTAAGAAAGTATTAGTAACGTACATTCTGATTTACTTAAGAAGAGAAACATCCTTTAGCAATAAAATTTACTGGATCAACTTAATACATGCCATGTGATATGAATCTGTCACTCTTTATATCTAAAATATATATATAATTAAAATAATACTATAATATAATATAATTTTATCAATGTAGACCACATAAAAATATGTTCGTATTTTATAAATATTCTCTTCCTATGATAATCCTACAGTTTTTTTTTATATCTATAGTCAATATCTAACTGCTGCCACTTTGGTGGGTTTTTTTAAATTCCTAACCGTTACAGCCCACATTATGTTTTAGAATCCTTTAAATCGCTTTTAGAGGATTTCATTATTTGGAAAAAATTATTTATATCTCCTTTGGGGGGGTCATCACTGCGAGCCACCTTAGGTATAAACTGTCACATGCCCAAAAGAAATGTTTGGGCACAGCCCTGCAACGTGTATAAATCATGGACTATTATTATTAATGTTTAACAATACATCAGTCGCGTCATGTCTGGTGTTCCGGTGATGGTAAGGCTAGGGACTCGAATTTCAGCCACAGATAAAAATTTCGCCATTCCTAAATGATATTTTACTCTCCCTCCGTGCAAATGAGGTTACGCTTTCCATCAACTATACTTTTGGTATCTATACTTTTGATATATATACCTTATTAGTTTAAATATTCAAATATAATCCAATTAATATAATAAGGGTCTTATCTAACTGTTATAAAAGTTATTAGGTCTACATTAACGTATTCATAAGTCAGGTCAGGCCTGCCATGATAGGGAGCTACTGGTACCATGGTACCAAGTCTAGACCCGAGATCTATATTCACAAGTTTTTTTTAACAATATGAGGTACAATCAAATAAATGACTATCTATTGTAAAGAACAGTAAATTACCAGCCTACCAGATTGAGTTTCCTAGTTAGGAACTTACTGGTATTTGTCACAGATATAATCAGTGGTGTTAGGCTTAGAATAATAGCGCGTTAATATCAACTTAAATATGTTAACATTTATTAAGTACAGAGTAACATTATTAACTGGGTTTTCTTGCGTCATTTTAGGTTAAATGGTGGACCGATAGCGTGCTCGGGACCACGCTATTGGTCCAATAAGCATTCACTATTGTTCTTGCATCCCGCTCATATAGTAAAAGCTCCCACCACACGGTTTCTTGAGCTGCTGAAGTAGCTGCTATATATTCAGCTTCTGTAGTTGACATACTGACACACCATTGTCGATGAGCTGACCAGGTGACTGGTGCTCCTCCTAAAAGACTGATATATATAAAGTTGTAGCTTTTCTTGTTGTTTCATCCGCAGCATAGTCAGCATCTGACTATACCTTCAACTCAGTTTGACTTACTTGGTAGCAAATACCGTATTTCCTGATCCCAGATAAATATTGCATTCTCTTCATAACTGATACCCATTGAAAATATTGTGATTCATTTTAAAAAATAGCCTGCTTGATTAATTGCAAACTCAATTTATGGATGTGTCACTACTGCAAGAAACATCAACCTTCCAACTGCTTCGCGACAAGGTACGTCGAGAACCTCCTTAGATTTCCCATCAATTCGATGTGGACCAGTATTTAGATCGGCTACTTACTATTTTAAATCTTGCATATACAACTTGTACATAAATCTATCAAGGTATCCTCGTTGACTTAAAAACAATTTCCTATTTTGTATATCTCTTTTGATCTCGATTCCAACAAAATAATTTTAGCCATCTTCTTTAATCTCGAACTGTGCCTTGAGCTATCTCATCACAAGTACAACATTTCTGAGCAAGTACTAATATATTTAGGTGATCCACACATAATGCAAGCCAAACTTCAACGTCATTAGCCATTGCTTTAAAGACACAATCGTCTGATTCAAATGACTTTAATTCAAATGATTTAAAAACTTCAAGAATAACTGATTCCAGCAGTGACTGCTTTGGTTCATAAAAAGTCTTCGTAGACTCGCAGACCATGTTTAGATAATCCTTCTCTAAACCATCTGACTGTTTCATAAACAATTGTTCAAGAAGTTTGCCATGTATAAATGCAGTTTTAATATCAAACTATAACATTCCCATATCATAGATCGTTGCAACTTAAATAAGTTTTTTAATTGAATCGTACCTGATGATGGGTGAAAATGTTTCCGTATAATCGATACCTGCCTTTTGTGAAAATATCTCTTTGCGCGTAACTGTGCGTTGAATCACTCAATACTCTCATCTGGTCTTCTTTTTTATTTTATATACTCATTTGCAGCCTATAGCTTGTATATTAGAAGGTAGATGTGTAATAGTCCAAGTTTCTTGATTAGTTAAAGATGTAATTTCTTCCTCCATAGCATTCCTTAGAATACTTGTCAGTCACTTCTTCTTGCTACGTTTGAGGCTCCTTACAAATTGCTGCACATGGTTTTCAATTGTTACTTGACAAACATCAAATTGTGTTGGTGGTTTTAAAGTATCGCTTTAACGTAGTGCTGGTCCAGTAGTGTTCTCGACCTTACGCCTCAATTTGACCCCGACACTGATTGGTCGAAATTGGTCACCTGACCACGCCTCCTCGCTCTTTGATTGGCTGCTATAAATAGCCTCCTTCCCCCCACACCCTGGCCTACTTTCCACATCCGTTTGGTTCCCCCCTCCTCCTGCCACTCCCCTACAGCCCCCCTCACCAACAAACCCCGCACATGTTTGTTCTTGATGATTAATTATTAATGATTGTTAGTTAATTATTGTTAATTAATTAATTGGTAGGATAGAGGTGCTGGAGTTTTTATTCGTTGATTAGGGCGTTGTAGTTTATTAGAACCTTGCGCTATGGCTGTCGGGAGAAGAATGAACATTTGCTCTTCTGTCCCGGAACAAACAGCATGACGGGCATGTTGGTTCTTGATGATTAATTATTGTTAATTGGTTATTGTTAATTAATTAATTGGCAGGATAGAGGTATTGTAGTTTATTTATTTGTTTATTAGAACATAGCGCTTTGGTTGCCGGGGGTTAGAATTAACTCCTCCATCACGAGGCTCTGCCGGACTGTACCGGAATGAACTTCTCCAACCGACCTTGCTCTAAACGTAGTCTATCTACTCTACTCCGTCTCTTAAATAATAATGACCGCTACCCTCTTTCTTACACTTGGACATTGCAATATTGGAGGGGAAATCCCTCCCCCCTCACTTCCTTCCTCTGACTGCCAGTCATTTACTGCTGGTAATGAGCCACTCGTCACAGGTTCAGGAACTCTCCCACCGGTCGTTAATGAGCCAAGAATAGACAGCGACACACTTACAGCAGTGCTGTCTCTGGTACTACTTCACATCCCCCTCTCCCGACCCCAAGCTCCCGGTAATGACCCGAGCCATTTAATGGTAGTGATCTCCTTACAGACTTGGATTTACACTACCTCCCGAGTTCGTTGAATGTAAATTTAAACATATGGTTTTAACCACCGACCAAATTGACCACAATAGCGTTATATAGCACTCAAGATCGTGAATTCATCGAAGCCAGTCATGATTACAAACGAAGAAATGTTCCGCTAACTGCTTGACACAGGATTCAAACCTTTGATGTTTAAAAAACGTATCTCTCTCTCTCTCTCTCGCTCTCCTATCCTAGAAGCTCCGTCTCAAACATTATGGATAAGTTGAAACAATCAGTTCTCTTTGGGTGGCATTCTAAAGTCGCAACAATATCGTCATCTTCCTGCATGAACAACCATTTTCCAAATGACTAAAGATTTACTTTGCATATATATTCTAGCTCCACTACTTTCCACATATTTTGTATTAAATACCTGGTGGTATTATGACAATTTTACTAACACATAGCGTATAGTCCGAACGGGTAGTAAGACGCTGTGCTAAATATTATTATTACTAATTAATTTTAAATATATCTTAGCTGTACGACAAAACCATTTTTAAGGGGGACTGTTTGATTTTAACCAGAACTTCCATAGATCGTTTTACCGGTGATGGTCGCATAAATGAATGTTATTTATTCAGAGAACAATATTTCTGACCAATTAATAAGTGTTTTATTGATAATAACAATATAATAGAATGTTCTGTATCTCTCTGCTAAAAGAAATATTCCATTGTCCGAGATCGAGCTTGCGACGCTCTTTCTTATTAAAATAACCAAGTATCACCAGAGCTGACAATCGTACGATGCAAGAGTGGAATAGGTGACGATTTGCGTGAGAAATCATATTAGTAGTTAAAGAACGGCAAGGGGCTCCTCGCTTATTTACCCAAGGTTGAATGTACCTTCATCTGCGTGGAGGGAGGGTAGGTTTGGGTGCCGCCCGTTTGCACCACCGTTTGCTAAACCAGGCTTGTTCAATCTGTGCGCGACCACTTGTTCACCATCATTTGCTATTCGTTCAACGCCAAAGGGTACCCCACAGCTGCCTGAACAGTATTCGAAGACGTCGGCTAAAAGTAGAACATCTATTAAAACATATAAATTTTGATAATATTCTATAGTGTTCGTTTAAAACTGACGAATAGAAAAATGTACCTTCATCTGCGTGGAGGGAGGGTAGGTTAGGGTGCCGCCCGTTTGTTAAACCATTAGACTGCTAAAGATGGGGGGAAATCGGGTTTTGATCTATTTATTTATTTCATGCAATGATGTTTTAAATATTCAAAGTTATTATCCATGCTTACACAGGAATTGAAATCGGGTCCGGCAATAAATATAGCGTTCTGTCTCTCCTAGGACTCTAACATGGGACTTTTGGCGTGTTTGTCAACTTTGCAGGGACTCTAACACCCGCTACCTTCCACTATTTGAGGAACCATTCACATCATCTCAAAGAATGCCCATAATTGTGTATATCCACAATGTGTAGTATCTCTCATTAAAAATTGTGTTTTAACCCGGAAAAATTTTTATAATTCTAAAAACCACATATACAGGTGACTTCTTAGACCTCATGACCATAGCGAAATTGAAACCAGTAGAAACTCTTAACCTAACTTCAACTTAATTTTTTAGCACCCAGTCTTGCCACCCATCAGGTTTGTATGCCTATGAAGAAGATTTAACGCATTTAGCGTGGAGAGATAGCGGAAAACCTCCCTCAACACACCCTATCGATATCGAAAATCGACTCCAGGTCTTAGGCAGTCTAGTCTTTTGCGTAACTAGCACCTTAGACCATGTGTTCAGTGAAACGGGATTTAAACATAATTAACAAGAACTTGGGTGACCGTTCAACTTTTGGGAGAAATGCACCCTAAACACCAACAGGGAATCGAGCCCGGGACCTGCCCTAAGCTGGTAGTCAGCTGCGTTGACCACTATACCACGGGGCAAGTTTGTGTCTGAAATTCGATTATAAGACAGGGACTATACCCTGAAATGTTGCACAGATAGTGTACCTGCCTATAAGACTAGGACTATACCCTAACATGTTGTACAGATAGTGGTCCTCAATATAAGACAGGGACTATACCCTGAAATGTTGTACAGATAACGGTCCAGACTATAATTGAATCAACATTTTGGTCTAACAGGTAAGGGTCAAAACCCCTAACTTCCTATAAATATTATCAAAATTTATTTCTAAAATGGAAACTTGGACGTAATTATCTGGTGAACTGGAACACATTATTACATTTGATGTATCGAGTCATTTTAAAGCATTAAGTATAACTGAAAATTAATATTACTCCCTCAATGATGAACCAAATAGTAATTACCGATTCTATCTCGATCTAAATTAGAAAGAATGGTTCAATGCTTCTCTAGAGAAAATGGGATTTGGTTCCTATATAGATAGCTTGTTTAGTATAACCCTGTCTTCTTCTTCTTGTGAAAATAATAATAAGTTACGGAACGGTTGATTAAGCAGGAAAATGGCAAATTCAACAACATCCACATCAGGTGTTTCAATTATCTTCTTTTACATAACTTAAAAAGTGTTTGATTTCATTTTAAATTTGTGGCTGTTCCAAAGCTAACATTTGTTTAATCTATCCATAAACCATGTTTGAAGCAACATTTTAGTCTAACCATTTAGGGCCCAACCCCTAACTTCCTATAAATATTTTCAAAATTTATTTCTAAAATGGAAACTTGGACGTAATTATCCGGTGAACTGGAACACATTATATGGTCTCAACAATTTATTATTATTATTATTATTATTATTATTTAACACAACAACTTACTACCCGTTCGCGTTATACGCTTAAGTACTTATGTATTAGGAATTGGAAAGGCTGAATTTAGAGGAAGTAAACACGCATTTTCATGGTGTGAGAGTGGAAAACTAGCCCTATTTCACACACACCCAAGATTCGAGGGGGAAATCCTTAATTCCATGAACAGTTACTCTACCAACTAAACTAAGGAGTTGATGGGAATTGTTTGATGTTTAGGTTACAAATAACTTGAACAGATGTTGTGAGGAAAGCCTACTTAAGGGTTTCTACACCAATACAATACACAGCAGTGTTGAAGGAGAGCTAGAAATCACCTTAATATTTTCCCTGACGGTAGCCACTTATGATTTACAAGAGTAGGTCAGTAGGAATAGTATGCGTCACCACTTGGAAGGGTGTAACAACGAAGCTCATAACATTTTTAAAATTACCATAATATGTAAAATCAAATAATCAAACAAATATTAGATTAATGGCCTTAAAGCTTAAAGGTATATGTTTTCAGTTACATAGATTTATATGAAGGCTTAGGACGGTAAAGGATATGAATATTGATAATATTTGTATTTGACATAGTTAAATGAAAAAGCTGACAGGTGAAACGCTCAAAATTGTAACAAACATTAGTAACTCAATATTTAATTATTTCAACGGTTTGCAGGAAATATAGAAGCTGTTCATTTAATTATCTATTACTTTTAGTGAATTTATTAAATAAACAAATTTATAGTCCATGCGGCATTACAAAACCCTAATTTGAGACAGTTATAAATATATATTAATGTTTGATGGAAATATAAAATCGGTTAATTATTTTATCGGTGCTAAGGGAATTAATTAACACACTATCTCTATATATTTAAAGCGTTACAACTTGAACTTATGTAAAAGTTATAAAAACACCATGATTTATTTTCCTAGATATTTTACTTATAAACTTATGTAAAAGTTATTATTTATGTTATCAAAATATATAGCTGACATGATTTTTCCCTAGGTATTTAACTTAGGAACATATGTAAAAGTTATACATTATTTAATAAAATGTAGTCGCCGTGATTGTTTCGTACGATATTTAAAATAAATTTAAGTTAACGATACTTATTATTTCTCTATCATTAGTCTCGGGTTTGATAAAATCATCCCAATAACTATTATGTGTCCCTAAAATCCAAACGTAGGTTAGCGAGTTTGTAAAGCCCCGCAGTTAATTACATGTGATTGGAAAGCCTCCCTAAATACCTGACATGAACGAAGGAAAATATTACTATGGCGTTGATTTGATTAGTGTATCGTTAATATTAAAACTTATGTTGGCTATTTAGAGCCTACATATCTACAGGAAGGAATTAAAGCTTAATAAACTAGATTTACTAAGGGACACCCTTGACTTTGTGGGCAGATACGCTATCAACTAAATGTATATCCTGGGAGTGTTAAACATTACAACAGAAAACTTAGGAATTGATTGACTTTTAGATTAGTATACAGATGTTGCGAAGAAAACCTACTTATGGGCTTCATAATATTGTTTAGAAACCAACTTAGTAAATATTCACAGTATACTTTTCACACTGTGTGTATACGTTTTAATGCTTGTAAATAAATATTGTAAAAACTGTTATGTTTGTGTTTTAACGTCTACACCCGCAGTAACCTTCTATCCTATAAATACAAGTTCATATAGCATAAAGTTCAGTCTCAAATATTATGGACAAGTTGAAACATCCATTTTCGTCCATCATAAGTGGCCCTTCCGGCTGTGGAAAGTCACATTTTGTAGCAGACTTTATCCGTCAATTGGACACAATGTGTGACGTTAAATTTGATAAAATCACCTGGTTTTATGCTTTATGGCAACCGGGATTCACACAAGATTTTAACAGCATATTAATTTAAAATAATTTCAAGATTTTTATAATTGTATTACTTATGATTTTTGTAAAAGTTAAATATATTATTATATCAAAATATTTTTTGCAATTATTATATTTCATGTTGCTGTTTAAGTGACTAATTTGTTTAGTGTAAATGTTATATATTATGTCAACGTATATAGTTTCATATTTAACAACATATTAATTTAAAATAATTTCAAGATCCTCATAAGTATATTACTTGTGATTTTTTGTAAAATTTAAATATATTATTATATCAACATATTTTTGTGAACATTTAATTTCTTGTTGCTGTTTAAGTGACTAATTTTCTTTGTGTAAATGTGGTTAGATCACACAATTTTACGGTCTGCACTCCGTCAACAATATTTACCAGCTTCTGTAACTTGTCCATCTTGAACCGCTCTACAAACGCTTATAAATAGACAACCAAGTGGGCGCCCCTCTGTATAACCACCCTCCTCGATCGACGTGACGAGAAGAACAGGTTCTGTTTCTCCTGTCCTGTTTCTCTCTTTTCTTTTATAACGCATTTCGGTTCAACATTTTATTAGACTTTGATACAGATTTCTCAACCTCTTTCTCTTAAGGTTCATTTTTCTGTGAAGTTAGATTATAAATTAAAAATTCTTGATCATTAATTACAGCCCCTTTACTCATTTCTTCATTACATTTAACATCCCAAGCTACTGTAACTTCCCTTGTACTTGACTTATACAATCTGTATTTAGTAGTATTACCATCATAACCAATAAAAATGGCCTTCTTAGCCTTGATTTCAAATTTAATACGAACTTGTTTGGGCATAATTCCATAACGTCTGGTCCAAAATCACGCATGTGGTTCAAAGCTACATTTTTTCCGGTAAACATCTCAAACAGTGTTACGTTATTATTTACCATGTTTGGCCATTGCTTTTAAAATGTAAACACATTTACTGACTCAGCCAGAAATGCCTACAGGACTTCTGGATTAATCAACATGGTCCTGGTGCATTCTACAATTGATCGATTTTACCGCTCGATATACCCGTTCTGTTCTGTACAATATGGAGCAGCTCTCTCGCATATTGTCCCATTTTTCTTAAAATGCTCGATAATATTCGTTTATAAACTTGCGACCATTGTCATTCTTAAGTACTTTTATTTTATCTCTCATATGCGTTTCTATCTTCTACTGAAATTGTGTCAACGTATCAAAAACATCACTTTTATTCTCAATAAAATAAACAAAATTATATGGAGTGCAATCATCCTTAGGTATCAAAGAATAATTGGCTCCTGCCAGCAACGTAAACGGCATTTTCCCCCATACATCAGTGTGTGTAGACACACCAGGGTTACTTGCACGAGGACTAAGATTTTCATTACACATAAATCGATGTGTCTCACCAAATTTACATGACTCATTAATAACCCCGGTAATAGTCCCTGACTTGCTATGGTCTTTAAGCTATTAATGACTATATGTCCCGGGTGCTCATGCAATAACTTCACGGAATCCTGTGCTGAATTTGCCTGTTCAATGATTATACTCTACAAAATAGTCTTGTAACATTGATTAATAATTTAAATTCCCGTTACTATAGCTTGATTCTGTCCTGGAATCTGCACTTTGACTTTGCTTAACAAAAATTACCTTGAACTTTTTTAATAATCGCTGCTCCTACGGAAAATATATCTCTCTTAACTTTCGGAAAATAGAACATATATTCAAAAGTGTAAGGCAGTTTGACATCCAGAAGCAGAGATTTTTTGTTCAGCACACAAAGCAACAAGCTTTGACTCGTCCATGCTTCAATCCCTGTTTTTCCAAGCTACGGCACTGTGGTTTTATATGACCCGCTCAGCCACCGTAAAAACATTTTATATTCTTTTTACCACTTTATTTTTCTTATTCACTTTCTTTTCGCCATTGCGAAACGCTTGACTTTTCATATTTTTTTAAGTTTTCTACATGTTCAGAACCGCAAATGCTGTGGCAACATCATTGTTCTATATGAGCCACGTCTCTTTCCTGAGAAGTTGAAAGGTTAGGTTCTCGAACGTCTTTATTTTCTCAACGTACGAATCCCACTCACTTATAAACGCACTGAAGCTGCTTGGCAAACTCTTAAGGGCTTTATCAATTTTTGACTACGTCAGAAACGACTTCTCCGAGGGACGCTAACAACAGAGCCATTTATTCGATCATACTTATATGCTGAGTGATACTGTCGCTTGGATTGATATTATAGCTGAAGAACTGCTGCTTCAGACTAAACTTATAGAGCCGCATTTTTCTTGAACGTTCTCGAGGTGAGTCCATATTTGGGCCACCATCTCGCATGTGATAGCTGTAGTTGATTGTACTCAAGTCCCGTTGAAATTGCCAAAATTCCTTTATCATTCCCGTTGTTTCACGCCTTAATCTCTTCAACTTCAATTGCTGATAGTGTTTCCTTCTTAGCATTGATAATGTATATAGCTCCCTCCACGCACAATATTACTTCCATTTGATATTTAAAAAACTGTAAATTATTACCATTAAATTTCTGAATGTGGAAATTCTTGACTTTATCCATTTTGTTAGTAAACCTTATGATATTTTTACACAAACAAATCCATCACTGTGAAACTTTCCGAGCACTTACAAGGATAAAAATTACTGAATCAAAATATGGCATATTCTGTATGTTGGCGTTTTAATATCCATTAACAACGTGTGAATCTTTTTAACGCTGTCCTGTATTCACTCGCATATTGAACAGCATTACTGAGCCTATAACCGTTTTAGGTTTAGAATGATAAACCGATCGTAACAGCTAGATAAATACAGAGTAACATTATTTACTGGTACATAATAAATTAGACTATGGTGTAGCTGTATAGACACCATACGCAAGACTAGCTAAGACTGAAATTTTGTAGCCCCTATTATCTACGCCTACTTTTATAGTTCACAATAGGAACCAATCATAATGACTATGTGAGTCATATACTCAACAATTATTGATTTGATACAGTCCTGTCCTTCGATCGAAGTGTTTGAAAACTTGACGGAGTTTATAAAATTATATATTGAAATTAAATTTGGCACACAAAAAGAGTCGAGCATTAAATCAAGTTCAATTTAAATTCATCAATTGTGTAACATTTCAAGGTTCTGTTAAGCTACAAGAAAGTTTTTTTAATATTGTACAAACCAAAGTCAAGAATTGATGTGAAAACAAGGAGTATGGGGTGCATTTCTCTTCTGGTAAAAAAAAAACTTCTTCCCCTTCCCCCATCCTTAACCTACCGGAAAAAATTCCTTCCCCACCTGGAATAAACTTGACCCCTTTAGAGTTATCTAACTCCCTCTGATTTCCTAAACAAGAAGCTGTAAGATGGATTTGAATCAAACCCTAAATAACTTACAGAGGTATCTAATTTTCAGAAACTTGTTGGGAAATGACAACTATAAATATATTTTAGAAACATCAAATTAAAAAAATTGACAGAAAAGGTTATTCAAAATAGTTTCTGAGAGTAACCCATTTTTCAAAAATTTACAAAGGGGATTACACTACAAATAGCTTCTATAATACGTATCTAATTCTATGTGAAAATGAGTCTAAATTATTTCTGAAAGCATTCATATTTCAAAAGTGTTTATAGGGAAGAGTCACTCCCGATAGTAGGAGTAAAAAAATGTTAAATGTCAAGATGAAGGCCACATTAAATATTTTCTATACATTTTATGGATGATGGTCCCCAATCACCTCAATCTTCTTTTTTCTTTTTTTTCCTAACTGTACTCTAGACAAATATGGTTTCGCCACATCTGAATTCAAATATTACCAAAATATGGGGGTCTGCGTTTTGCCCTTGGTACCAGGGCCAGTTAGAACACTCGGGAGGCATAGGTCAGGCTATATGACCTTTAGCTGTCCCTTTTGATAAATATTATCCATACCTGTAAAAATAACACTTATAATAAATCTATTCATATATTATCAACTGTGACCATGTAAAAATATATTTGGATTTCATAAAAGTTTCTTCCTATGACAATTGGACTGTGCATCTATCCAGCACTTGTCGCTTTCACCAGTTCCAGTGGTAATGCAGTCCAAGGTTTCAGGATCACTATAAACTGTGTAGCGGAATTTACTATTAACAAAATTAATTATAGATTTATATTTACACTTAAGGTCAAACTCATTATTAGAACTTCTACACATTCATATAAGTAGTGTTCTAGACCTGTCATCCCACTTCTGTGATTGGCTAAAATTGGTCACGTGACCACGCCTCCTTGCTTCTGATTGTCTGTTGGTTTTCCCCCTCCCTCCCGCCCCCCTCTAATCTTCCTGACCTCTTTTACCTTCCTTCAGACATGTTGGTTCTTGTTCCAAACATGTTGGTACTTGTTTTTTATGTATACCCATAGTTTTTTTATTTGTTTTATGTATACTCATAGCTTTTTTATTTGAAATTAAAGGGTTTTTGATACATTTATTAGGATTGGAATGGGGCTTTGGAGATTTTTTATTTATTTATTGGCATGAGGTCTACGGCGTCGGGCGTTCCTCCCTCGTCATTGAGCTCGAAGCTCTTCTGATGGTGGCGTGGCATAAAATTAACAACGGCTCCCTGTCACAAGACTCTGTTGGACTGCCCGGAACAAACAGCATGAACCTCTCCTGACAACCGTTTGGGGTAAAGTATGATAAATTGTTCCCCTGTCTTGAGACCCCTTTCACTTCCCCTCACTTCCCCTCCTTAGAGGTATGTGTTGCAATCTCTTATGTGGCAATGGGTTTTTCCCGGTGATTCATACGTGGCGCCAGTTTGGCGGGTCGACAAGACAAGAATATATCGTGACCTTGAAACTGTAAGCTAGGTCATTGACTCTGGAAGCCCTCCCCCCTCGGAAATGGGTTATTTCCCGGTGATGTCGCAACTAGCCATCGCAATGTCGCAACCCCCTATGTGGTAATGGGTTTTTTCACAACTAGGGAGCATTGCCACAGCTCTAAATATGCACAATCATGGGCCTTGGAATCCTCAGTTAGGGGCCGCTATCCCCCACCACAAAAGACTATTAAAATTGGTTGTTTGGAATCGTCCATCGACATGAGTGGATATAGGTATCCGTACCGGAGGAGTAAGGTAGAAATGTTCCAGCGTTTACATGGAGGGAGAAAAGAAAACCACCCTAATTCACCCGAGCGAGATTCTAACGCACGACATCCACTGCCACAACTAAATGAGTGATACGTACCCTTTCTTGTAAAACGTGCGGGTTATCCACATTAAAAGGAAATGTACCCACATTTTCCCGAAGTGTGCGGCGGAAAACCACCTTCGGTCTACCCACCCTAGAATCGAACCTTGAGCAAGAAAATACTATACATGCCATTTGAGGGTTTGAAACAGACAGAAGGAATACGTGGGGGCTAAAATAAATAAAACATAAATTGGCCTCTAAGATTATTATTCAAGATAGACTGCGCTGATAATGAAGGGCCTCTTTAACGGGTGTCGAACTTCGAACACCAGGCGCGGAGGGAGTGTTTAAAACCACCCTAGTTCACCCAAGCGTAGATTTGAACTCCGACCTCCACCCTCCCCTCCCGCCCATCACCTGGCTTTCCTCCTGACACCCTTTCCCGTGTTCCAAACTTGTTGGTTCTTGTTCCAAATATGTTGGTACTTGTAATTTATTGTTTCCAGCATTTGCGTGGAGGGAGTGTAGAAAAACACCCTATTTCACCCGACTGAGATTTTAACAGGGAGGAGTATGGTGGAAGAGGGAAACCATACACATGATCGGGTATTCAAAACACTGCCATAATTAGCCGAGTAAGTGTTCCACCAACCGTATAACCGGCAGGGATTTGATTCCAAAATCGCCCCTTAAACGGCAAGTCCAGAGACGGAGCAGAAAGTTTGTACGTTAATGTTGCGCGCAAAAGTATAACTTTATATATTTTGTTCTCTCTACCATGTACCCACAACCCTCCATGGTCGAGATGCCTACGCTATCAGAACCTTTTTTTCTAGAAGCTACAGACACATTTTAGTATAAAATTGAACTAAGGTCAACATCTTACCGCAGAAATAACCAAAGCTTTTGATTGATACGGGATTCAAACCTGGGACCTTTGGCAAAGCGAAAATATTTATTTTCACACTCACTGAAAAGTTTACTTACACCCTTAAATATTGGTGTAGAGGAATAGTTGCAGCGGTACTAATTTTAAAGAGTATTTACCAGATAGTTTCAAATTGACTAGAATTAAACAAGTAATAATGAATTAGGTTTGCGTCCGTCCATTGCTCCCGTGTTTCTCTGGCCCAAGCTTAGATACACGGTCTCAAACGTCGTTTCCCCCGTCATAGACCGTAGTGACGCCTTATACCATGCGACCATAGATGCAAGTATACAACGCATTGTGATGGTAGATTGCTACCCACGTATAAAGTGACAACAACAGTTTTATTCCTCAAGCCACTTATAACAGAAAAAAAAATTAATCTTTGCAACTATATTTGTCGGAATAATATATAACTCTTTCATTAATTCATGGGTAATATTGAATTGAGTAAATTGAATTTAATGTTCCCAACTATATTTTGACGAAATAATATATAACAGCGTAGATTCTTAAGTAATATCTGCGCCTAGTAAAATATATAATGTACTTACATTTGTGCGAAGGCAGAGCGACACGGTCCACCTGGATTCAATACCCCCCTACCACCCCGGCTAATAGCCACGAAGTTAAGCTTATCGGTACTTAGATCTGCGGCTTACTACCCATTAGGGAGATCAGGAGTTAAACAGGAAAACCATAGAGACGTATTTTGTAGAGCGAAATAAGAAGAATAAGAAGGGGGGATAAATGTACCCTTATCAGTATGATGGTATGAAACAAAATGCGTCTTCTTACTACCCGTCCGGGGCACAAACCGTGGACGATGAGGGAGGAAACCAGCCCCAGTACACACTCACGAGAGGGATTCAAACTAATCTCTTCAGGCAAGCGTGGGATAAGAGCTGATTTTGGCCAGGCTCAATGTGTAACTGCCTTTGCCAGGGATTGAAATGTGAAGTAATTAGTGTTGGTCGCCCTCTAAGGGACTTGAACCCCTACCTCCTTATACCACAAAGTGAGTTGTGTGAACTCTCCAACACCATCTGGATATCTTTGCCCAAATGAGAGCGAGAGAAACAGAATAATAAAATTAGTGATGTAGCATCATTGTCGCTGGGTTGAAATATGAAAACGGCCAAAGCTATTATTTATACTTACTCCGTCATTTACAGCTGCATATGGGATTCGAACCCGGGACATTTGACGCAACAGTATATGGTTTGTATTTATCAAAGTATTTAGCGTTTATCCCTCTAGATGGAGCAGAGGAGAAAGAGGTCCGTCCTCAGTGAGAGAGTTAGCGCGAATGAAATATAACGGTAAATAGTTCGGGCTCAGCGAAAATAATAGGGAACTACCCAAGGATCTAGTAATTTTTTCCAGTGATGGGGATCAAATATGGTCCCATGTAATAAAAATATTAAATGAATGTTATTTTACAGAGACAAAGTTTGTTATGGTTCTAGTTAATTTAAATAAAATATAGTGAAAAATATATTCTGGAGATAAAATGGAAATATTATGTCCAAAAGGTGAAAAAAATCAATTATTATTCTATAATAATATTTCTGATTAAAATATGTGACAAATTAATAAGTACTATGTTTTGTTCATAAAACAAACAAATTCATAATTTGGTTGATCACAATAACCAATCTGTAAAATTAAACTTTAAACCAACTTGTTCTAATATATTTAACAAAATCAAAATTTTCAAAAATAAATTATTTGTAAATTACCCGAAATTATTTGGTATTTGTAAAAAAAAAGGTTATTCTTAAATATCATGAAAAACTAATCTCTTATTTTAATATTTTGAATTCAATTTTCCCTGTTAATTTCCATAAAACAATTCAAATTGATTTTAATGGACCAGGAATTGGGAAGGTTACACCCACATCTGCGCGGGAGAGGGCGAGGAGTAAAATCAGCCCGGTTCACCCGTCAGAGATTCAAACCTCTATCTCCCCCGTCCTTGGTAGTCTAGATCACCACGAATCTGCCGCGTTTTCCAACTGCGTCACTGAGCCACCACGAGTCCAACAGGATTAGGAATTGGGGAGGATGAATCCACATTTGCGGGGAGGGGGAGTAAAGAAATGTTCCAGCGTTTACGTGGAGGGAGAGTGGGAAATCATTTAGTGAGAACTACCAACAGTACACCTCGGCAGATATTCAAATTCCGCAACACAGATTCGAACCCAATATCTTTGAGTATACATAAAAAACAATTACCAACATGTTTGGAACAAGAACCAACTTGTTTGGAACATGGGAAAAGAAGTCAGGAGAAGTGGAGGGGGAAAACCAACAGCCAACCAACCATGGTTTTAATATAACACAATCAGTCCTAAACGCACTTACTTAGGGCCGTTTAACATGGTTGTTTCCTTGTCGCACATAATTTTTACCACACTTTTTGATTATTGAGTCTTTTCACACGAACGATTTCTACCTTGCGGATTGCTTACGTATAGAGTGAATCACCAACTACAAAAAAATTATAAGCTACAGTACAGTGTATTCAGTAGCTCACACACACAATCATAGGAAACTGCAATAAAGGGCAAGAGGGAGCACTCACCCCACCTGGAATTATGTTTTCTTTGACAAGAAAACAGTGTTAACATTTTATAATCTTCTTTCTTGCATTACAATTTTTTTTCTTTCAACATTTAACAAATATCAGATTTAAAATGGTGGACTAATATCATCATATTCACTAGATGAATTTTCAGAATAAAAACTGTCGTTACATTTTAAACAATCGTCGACAATTCATCATAATATTCTTGTTTCAGAACAGAGAAAACGAATGATATAAAGTGCTGCTGTATTTTGTTTTTAAATCATTACAGTACAATTATAATACCAGTGCCCAGCAAAAGTTTTTCCACGTTTGCGCACAAACGTCTGTGTGTGTGTTTGGGGGGNTGGGGGGGGGGGGTAGGAATACATTTTAACCCCCCCTCCCCCCTCTTCACGGAAAAATTTCTGCGGATGTCCATGTACACAATAAAGGTGGATAGAGTACGAGCAATGGTAGAGTTTATATTAAGCGGAAGACTACAACAAAGAAAAAAATCAATTACACAACAATTAGTGTATGATTGAATGAGGATAAGTTTCCCCTATATTTGATAAACTAACGCACCATTCACCTAATATTTTTTATTATTTTCAAATGTCTATTTCATCACTTGACCAGCTACCGATTACCATACACCCAGTAATTTAAAGAAGTAATACCAACTTAAGAGCAGCTGTTACTGCAGCCAAAAAACTGGCACTCACTTTAAGGTTCGTCAACAATTTTACTAGAAATTTCATCCTTATGTGTATTAGAAAACTTTTAGTTAGTTGGAAAATAGCCTAATCTATGTAAACAGTATACTTGGAGTGTATTAACTTCACAAATTAAAACTTTGGTAGAAATTTCCCTGATACCAGGCTCCAAGGGCTGGTGTGAGGAGCAAGAGGACGAAGACTCAGACATGACCTTGCACCAAGAAAACAAAGTTACAACTGAAAACACGCGGTAGCGACCGTCCATGTGCAAGGTTTCTTTCTTTCTGTCGTGTTGAGAAATGCATCCACCACCAAAAGCCGAGAAAACGCCGAGGAAAGCGCGTTGGAATCAAACGATCTTGCGTTAAGATTCGGATGGACACCTATATAAGAACGGTAAAGTTGTGCACTCTAATGCTTAAAAAATATGCATAGTAACAACATGCGGTTTTTTGTATTATATTAAACTTGTAAATTTAAAATGAACTATATTAATAAAAAAAGTTACAAGTTAATATTTACTTTTTTACAATAAGACGTAATTTCAATTAAATTTAAATTTAAAAAAACATGAAATTCAAGAATATAGTTTTGAAGATATCATAGTATTATAGAGAATAAGATAATGTTCTATCATATACGACAAATATTTATAATACATTACCGGGTACAAAATTTGTTATTTTCAAATTAAGTCATGTCTGAACTGTTGAAAAAGGTCAGAAGCTGCCTGGTAGAATGCTCTGTCTTCGGAAGCACCTCTCCCTCTCCCCCCAACACCTCTTTGGCATTCACTATCTTTTTATCTTTTTTTTTCTGTAAGCCATGCTACTCCCCCCTCTCTTCCAACATTTATTTCCCCATCAGTTAAAACACTTGGCTGGACACTAACTGCACTAGTATTGCCCTCTATCGATGTTTTCGGTGAGGTCGAGGTTCGAATCTCGTCCGGGTGAATTAGAGGGGATTATCACATGTGATTTATCGGTGGTTTTGCCATCCTCTCTATACGCTAATGCAGGATCACTTCCTCTCAACTACCTTGGTAACCAACATGGAAGATATAAATTTTTAGTGTGTGGGTCATTTATAAAGGATATTGTATTTTAATTATAAATGTTTGACTAAAAAAACAAACAACGACAACACATCTAACAATATTATTTCCAATATGCCCCTTCACACGTTCGGTTAATCGATTAAAATTACGCAAACATAATTATATGGAATAGGTTAATTACATAAAATGTTATGTAATAAATTATTGCTAGGGTTATTTTTGTCATTAAATCTAAATATGTCCCCGATATAATGTGAATTTCTTGGATGTGATTACGAATACATATTGGGGGTGGATGTGGATGTTATTTTCAACATCTGCGCCGGAGTTTACTGACATTACAGCTATAATACTTGCTTGCATTTTCCAATTTGTTTTAAGACATAGTCCCAATAAGTATTTAGTAGCTCACGTGATAATAAAAGTGTGTAGGTTACTTTTGTTAACATTTTAAGCTATTGCTATAATGACACTAATTTAACAAATTATGTTTATTTAAGATTCGGATGGATACTTACTTTAATAAAAGGTTGATTTTGTCTACTGTATTCCACGGAAAAAAAACCTTAACTATAACATACGGATTTCTCATTCAATTTAACTTGTAAACGGAATGTGAATGATTGCACTAAAAAAAATGCAATTTAATATCTACTTTAATACAAGATACATTATTTTATTTAAAAATAAATAAAACTTTAAATACAAAAGGATAGTTCAAAATTAAACATTTTACTCTGACAAGTAAGAGGGTTTTCTGCATACAAGACAGTCAAATTATAATGTATTAGACTAGTAACTGGGCACTATGGTGATAGAGGGGGTGATAGAGGGGGTGATAGAGGGGGTGATAGAGAGACTAGACGAAGAGACAAATAATTTGTTGTTGTTGTTGTTAAAGGCTTTATTTATGAAATGTCAAGATTTAATATACTAAAATGTCCCACTAGTGGAAAATGTGTACCAAATTCAACCCTCTATATTGTGGGGAAGTGGGTTAAATAAGGACTCTGGTCCACGCAAACAAACGGCCATTTCCTGAATGCATAGACAATTTGGCCATTAAACAATTGATATAACATTCTCTATCAGACATTATCCTTAGACTATGTCATTGCATTTTATATAATAGGCCTCTATATAGGATAACTTGTTTAGTGTATTAGTGTATAAATATACGTGGTCCCCAAAGGAGAACAAAACAAGTATGCCAGTGAGTGTACGTCCCCACCCCTTCCTCACCCCTAAGAACTTCATGACCTTGATCGCTGGTGTGGGTGGAGGGGGTCTACGTTCCTTCGTTGGAGGCAAGCCACTAAGAATGTTTTTACAAGAGGATATGACTTTCATGTTTAATTTTTTCCCCCTTCATTTAATTTATCATCCATAATTTCACCTTCACTCTCACCAAGCCATGCCCTTTCAATGAACTTGCATTCCCTGTCTTTTTTAATTTATTTTATTTCATCTCATTAGTTTTGAGTTACTTTTATTATGGTGTTTTTACGTTAAAGGCCTCTTATGGGTCGACACGTAGTTAAAACATAATAATAATAATAATAATAATAGTTATTTTAAATTATCTATAGTAAGTTTTTCTAAAAATAGTTTAATTATGTTACTATAATGCCAACTACTACTTCATTATTTAAACAACTTTTGCCAGAGTCTTTAGTACCTTCTATTCCTTTCTCCATCATTTCTAATTTAATCACAGGTTGAGAATTTACCAGTTGAGGAGGAAAGAAGTAACACGCAAATTATGTTTTTTCATGGAATCTTAAGAAAAAATACGCTTGTTTAAAATATTAATGGTTTTTTCTTCTATAAACAATGCTTCAGTATGCTCATTTTAAAACTATCCAAGCTGAATGCTAATTTTTTTTAAACGTTAGATTACTTAAGCGAGTATTGAATAACCCTACAGTTTTGAACTATCGGTTTTATTTCATGTTTTTGGAACAGTTTGAATGAAAAGTAGCTAAAGTATTGTAGTCATATTATTGCTTATTCTTTTTACAAAATATATATTTAGAGTAGTCCATTTTACAATTAAAATTCCTCTCACCCCCTCTTTTAACATCTATAAATACTAAAAGTGATTATTTAACGTACAGTTTCAATTCTAAAATAATATTATTCGAATATACGAACTTTAATTTGATACTGGCTAAACTAGGGATATACACACAACTTCCTTTGTAAATTATTGTTATTATTATGAAAATATCGTGAATATCTTGAGAAAAAGTAATATTAAAACAACATTTTTCAACAGAAA
>CABFOV010006646.1:6364-33278 GCA_902141375.1 Timema poppense | reverse complement strand
ACATACATACATACATACATACATACATATATACATACATACATACATACATACATACATACATACATACATACATACCTACATACATACATACATACATACATACATATTACATGCATACGTACATACATACATACATACATACATACATACATACATACATACATACATACATACATACAGACAGACATACAGACATATAAACCGAACGGGTGGTAAGATATTCTTCATACTGTCACACTTAAAAAACATCAAGAGTAAACAATTATTATTGAAAAAATAAATGTTACATTTTTTTAAACCAGAACGGTAAAGATATCCAAAGTTTACATAAAACATAACAGTTTTGATGGTTGGGAGGAAGTTGTGAATGGGTGGCATCAAGGGGTGATGGGGTTTAGGGGATATGAAGAGGCAATATTTGTGAAAAGGTAACCCTAGAATACACCAACCACGCCATAAATCTCCAATTCAGTCTCTGGCACGATTCATTACGGGAATCACGCGACCCCGTAATCTCCTTGATTGGAGTGAAGCGAATGTAACTTGTTGGGGGATTTGGAAGAGCCCAGGGGTTGACCGAATCAAAACAGGGGGCGTGGGGAAGAAATGTAGATAGGCGGGAGGGAGGGGGCGAGAAAAGTATGAATACAAAATGAAGGGAGAATATATTTTTGATGGTTGGTCATATTTTTTTTTTAAACTTTTCCAATCCATTTTAACATAAAACCATAAAAAGATTTCAATAGGATGGTTGCTAAATAAGTGATTAAATAATATAGATTGGATTTTGGTCTGAATTAAAGAAATTTTATTTTAATTAAGTATTAATAAGAGGTGTTTGATTGTTAAAGAGCAACACAACACAACACATAACATTTATTATATTCAAACATAAATCTATAAATATATTTTAATTTGAACTTTACATTTTCATTTCATAATAAATATAGGAGATGAAAATTTTAGAAAAGAAGAATTAGAACATAGATTTGAAATTACGGTATAGACCTGTTTAATGTTATCCATACCATAAAATAAGTAGACGATCTCTCTGACGGTAATATATTTATTTATATTTGTACATGTATTAGTTTATTAAAATCCAATATTTAAATTTTATTAACTTATGAAACATTATTATTTGTTTATTGACGTTTTAATAACCATCCGGGTAGAATTAATGTAATTACAAAAATGGGGTAGAGATAATAAAGGTAGAATTTATAATAAATGTTTTCGATTTAGAGTTTAGAAAGAGTGGGAAACCATTAATGAAAACTGTCTTCATTACGCCAGGCTGGAGTTCATGCCCCAATCTCTCCCATCAATGATTACATTATAATTGATGAACTCGACATTTAATCCGCGTGCCCACATATGTATCTAATATTTGCGTGTAAGTAGTCGAAAATATCGAAGTCAGAAAATAAAAATCTATCAATTTAAAAAAAACCTTTTGATTTGAATAAACATTATTTGTAAAACAACTAATAAAACAAAACGATTAATATTATAATACTCGTGTATATACTTTTAAATATAGATATTTACTGAAGACTAATTAAATAAAACAAATCTTATAAAAAACTATAGATATTCAATAAATTAATAAAGTTATTACAACTGGTCAAGAACGGAAATTAATTACTATCTCTAATTCAATAAAATAAGCCAAATCTTTAGTCAAAACATTAATATTAAATCTAAATAAAATTAATCTATTGATAAAATAAAACTCACTATACATTCCTAATAAAATGACTGAAGATATTTTAATACACACTTTTGACACCACAAATCAATATTATAATTGTTTAAATAGTTTATAACCATAAATAAAAATAATTCCCACTTTAAAATTTAAATTTAAATATATTATGTATTGGTCATCAGCGTTTTTTATATTACAGTACTTAAAGGGAAAACCTAATTAATTTATAGGTATGTTAAATATTTGTTCCCAAATATTCAAATACAAACAAACTGTATATAAACTCCTCATACTTTCTATTTTGATGACTACCCTATACTCCAGTCAATGTTTGAGAAATAATCTTCCGAATGAAAGGGGAAGAATAATATACATCATTTGTTATTTTTCTTTTGTTACAAATTTTAAACCTATCATCATGGTATTTTCTTTATTTCTTTCCCCAACAGTTTCAAAACAGTGAACGTTATATTATTGATGGCTTGAATATAGGGGGCTGTGTGACTAAGCTAAGATATTTGAAAGAAAAACAATCTCAAAATATTTGAATAGTTTGTTGTGTTCCTTTCTAACACAATAGATATTTCTAAATACGAACAGTAATTTATATGCAAATGACACATACAATTCAAGTAGAAAATACATAGTTACATTACTAATTAGTATATACAGGAACTTATTTTAATTACAATCACTCCCCTTTGTACCTAATTATATTACGTTTTAATCATTTACAGGTAAATATTGTGATACACACATAATTAGTATATTATTACCCCCTTTGGTGGCCGCATGGCTTAAGGCGTCACTATCACAATAGACTAGACTGCCGATAATGGGGTAATAGTGATTTGATCCCTGTCGGGAGTACTGACGCCCGGTTTTTCCCCAAATTGCTTCCCAATTTTTCTCTACGCAAATGCGGGTACATTTTCTTTAAATCCAACCTTCCTTATCTCGAACCTATTAGCGTAATTAATATATAAGCGTATAGCCCGAACGGGTAGTAAAACGTGGTGCTAAAAAAATACATTTATGCCTTATTATTTTAAAAATCTCCTTTTGTTATTAAACGTAACAGCGAGGCGAATTTCCCACGAGTTTATTTAAAATAATTGATTGGTTCTTTTGGTGTGTGGGTTTCGAAAATAAGGGCTGTTTTCATAGAAAACAAGAAGCGTTTTAGCTATGGCTTTTTTTTTCTTTCTAAAACCAATAAATATATAGCGGTTTATATTTGTATAACATTTCCTTCGTGGCTATGAAAGGACAGGAAATGGACAGAATATGTTTCACGTTTCCGGTTTAAAATTAACTTTCCCTCTTTGACAATAATGTATAGTAATGGGTGGGCCTTTGGGCTGTCGATAAGTAAGTCTTTATTTAATGGATCGTAGCTTGAGATACCTTTCGTTTACATTAGAGTTCTACATATACTTCTATTTTTAAATACATGCATGCAAACAGTAAAATTAATTTACGTTGCGCAAGTATTATGATCTACCCTAGTTATTAAATGTTGCCATTGTCGCGATACGATATTTTAAACAGTGGTCTAAGATTAGAAATTTAAACATTTTGTATTTTAAGCACATTTTATAGATGTTTTTTTTATAGTATTTTATCTAGAGATTATCAGAACTTGTGTTTTATTTAATAATCGAAAACTCTTTGTTTAAAAATTGTATTCACTTAAGTTTGAATAGGTATTCAAATATTAGTATAGTAAAGAAATTGCCATAATGAAACACGCGTTTCTTCACACGTCTTAGTCAAAATTCACAGTCAACAACTCTGTACAAGAAGAAAAAAAACCACCAATTAGCTGGATTTAATTTAAATTGGTCACCGAGACCTGCTGAGCTCTTGCGAGCAAAAACATAAATTACTTTAAGAGAATAAAATAAAACTTTCAAGTTGACTTTTGCACCTCAACTGCGAGGTTTGACCTTGAATTATTTCGATGGCTGGAAACAAGCAAACTGAATGTTCATGACCCGTCGCTAGCTGCACGTGTGCGGAAGTAAATTAACAACAGTAGAGTCACTGACTAATAAAATCTACACAACCAAAAATTTAAATAATCCAAAAATCAAGGCAATATAACAGGATCACTACACCATTTATGTTTAAAATAATGAACTAATTTTAATGTTTCATTAAGCTTGGCTTAGTTCTTTTTAGCACCGTGTCTTGCTAACCATTAAGGCTATAGGATTATGTACTAATTGCACTAATGGGTTTAGGAATGAGGAAGGTTATATATTTTATAATGTGTACTTTTGAAACTCAAAGGGGTTTGATTACGTATGCCTAGTATGGCGTCATGCTCTACGTCACCTTTCGCTCTTAGCCTCTGAAACTACCGTATGTAAAGATAGAGGGCATGGCAGGTGATTCTATTCTCCGGCTTCCACACGGACAGGACCAGGGCTCTTATCTACACACTTGTATTCCGCTTCTCGACCATGAAGGTACATTGGAGTGAAAATTTACGGAATAGTACTCAATATTTAATTTATGTCTAAACGAGGATTCCAGTTTGTTTCCAAAAAAGCAACTTGTTAGTGTGTTGTTTAATAATTGGGTCTAACTTATTCGAAGTGTTGTATTCCAGTGCAAATTTATAGCAACAGACAACAGGTTTCCAGAAATTCCAA
Source organism: Timema poppense (assembly GCA_902141375.1). NCBI lineage: Eukaryota > Metazoa > Arthropoda > Insecta > Phasmatodea > Timematidae > Timema > Timema poppense. The sequence goes on along the minus strand of CABFOV010006646.1, from coordinate 28,904 downwards.
CAACGTAAAGGATAACAAATCCATAAAGCTCAAAGATACGGCTCAAAGTCAAAAAAGTATTTCAAGTTAGCAGATTAAACATCAAGTAACGAAGGGACTTCATGGCACCCACGACTGCTTCATGTGCTTCAGATGCCTGTAGATTAATTTAACTAAAGAAACTACCGTAATGCCAGGAGGGTTAATTCCTCTCCACAAGAACATCAAAACAGACATGCATGATTTAGCTGGTGATGAAGCAGAGACCTTTTACTTTGAGAAAGGCTTCCATCACGTCTCGAGGACGCGGGGGAAGAGCACGTAATTTCCTGCCCGAGACAGGAAGTTGTCATCATAGCACGGCAGGCATTATAGTTGTAGTGGTGTTGTTTCACTTGTGCTAGCTTGCTCAGGGGTAGAATGGAGAGAGAGAGAAAGAAAGAGGGAGAAAGTAAGAGTGATGGGGAGAGTAAGTGAAGTAGAAAGGTAGTGATGAAGAGATAAAGATAGAAAGAGAGAGGAGGTAAAAACAGAGGTAGAGAAGGAGAAAAGAGAGGGAGTGAGACAGAGCTAAAATAGAGAGAGAAAGAGAGTGTAAGGCAGAAAGAGGGAGATACAATGAGAGTGAGGGAAAGTGAAGGATTGAGGGAAAGAGATGGAGAGAGAGTAACTGGGAAAAGAGAAGGATTTAGAGAGAAAGAGGGAGTGAGAAAGAGAGAATGATTGATGGAGAAAGAGAGAGTAAGGGAGAAAATAAATGATGGAGAGAGGAAATGAAGGAGAGAGAGGTATTGAAGTAGGGATAGGGAGGGAGAGAGAAGAAGTAAGGAAGAGCAAGTGAGTGATAGAGAAAAAGAGTAAGGGAAAGGGAGGTAGTGAGGGAGAGAGATGGGGTGAGGGAAAGAGAGGGAGTGAGGGGCAGGGAGGGAGAGAGATGGAGTGATAGAGAGAGGGAGTAAGGTAGCGAGATAAATTAAAAGTGCTTATAAATCTCTCACCTTGTATTTCCCGAGATGGTCCACGGTGCATGAAAGCACCGCCTCTCTTCCGACAGGTGTCGTCAGGTTCCCTATGGGCAGCCGGAACTCTGGGTCCTCCGGGACTATCCGGGTCGTCGTAAATGTGTCTGAAACTGAGATCATCACCCCACGAGGGTCATCAAGGGGTTCAAGACACTTGTTAAAGTGAAACCATGTTAAACATTTACAATATCGAGAACAATAATAATGTTGCAATATTTGTTAAGAAGTGTTATTTAGTCAAATATGTGCATATAAGTGATTTAAGGCTCATAAGAAATATTTGCACCAGCATGCTTGAATTAACTCGGTCTGTCAACACCTTACTCGAATTAACGCGGCCTGTTAACACCCGACTCGAATTAACTCGGTTTGTTAACACCCTATTCGAATTAACGCGGCCTGTTAACACCCTACTTGAACTTAAAAGGTTTCAAAATACCCTACCTGATTTCAAAATGTCTAGAAAGACCCTACTTCAATTACCTATGTGCCCCAGGGTGAACCTCACTACCTTTGGCCATCAGATCACAGAGGATGGCGACTTGTAGTTATTTGGAAGCAATACGGGCACAGAAACTAGATTTGAATTATTAAGTGGGTGACCTGGTGGTCTAGGGTTAAGGTGTCAAGACTTCTATGTTGGGGGTCCATGGTTCAATCCTAGGTCCCAGCACAGATTTATTTGATTGCCAAAAACTCTCTTCACCTCTGACAAGACGTGAATTAATCACAATTTGTGAATGTGTGGAATGTCAGGCCTCCACCGTGGTTCGGATTCCACGTGACTGTAGGTCTTCCATTTCATCTTACAATCACCCTACCATTAAACACTAGCTTAAGTGCGTATAACCTGAACAGATTGTAAGACGCGCTGACAAAAATGAAAAACAATACCTCATTTATATCTCTCGTTTGTTTTGTAGGTATGGTTTTGAGTATTTTTACTCGAAAGATGCTTTGGTTATTGCATCTGGTACTCACAAAGCTCTCGTTCAAAATACAAAGGAAAAGGTTTTGCATGAACGAACCCAAAACGTCTTAAGACGGTTGCTACCTCCATACATTCTGCTTCCGCCACTTCCTCACCACAAGCATTCGTCAAAAACTCCTCCCTCTTATTCAACCCCAACTTCCGCGATCGCCAAATTAATGTAGTTCGCATAGCTCGAACTTAACTGCTAAAATCGAGATAGACATCTCAACCATTAACCTACATGAGCTTTGCTTCATGAAGAGGGGAAAACCGCGTAATCGACGAAGTAACGAGATCTAATGACCGTAATTAAGTGTTAATGGCTTTTATACACGTATTCTAAGGCTGGTTACAATAGAGTACCTAGTGCAAATGGACACATTTGTCTAATAATTAGAGAATATATTCACGATTACATTAAATAACGGAACGTCGACTAGTTTTATTTTATTTTGAACATTACCCAGCTCGGTGGCGTAGTTAGCTAACGCGATAGTTTCGTGTTGCTATAGACTGCCGAGGACGGGGAGATCGAGGTTCGAAACTAGGTCGAATGAACTGGTGGTTTTCCTAAATGGTTTTACACTCTCCCTCCACGTAAATGTGGGTTCACTTCCTCTAAATTCAACCTTCCCATATCCTAACCCAATAGAGTAATTGGTATATAAGCGTATAACTCGAACGGCTAGTAAGGCGCGTTGCTAAATTAATTAGTTTGAACATTATTTTGAATGGATTATACAAATTTTGTTATCACCTCGTCTTACTACCTGCTCAGGTTATACGCATATATGATAACTACTATAATGAGATAGGAATGAGGAAGGAAACCTTTTAGAGGTAGTATACCCACATTTTCTTGGAAAGAGAGCGGGAAAACATTTAAGAAAAATCACCCTCAGTAGAACCGAAAGGGATTCGAAGCCCAGTCTCCCATTGCCAAACAGGCCAGTCTAACAGGCTACTGATGCCTCAGACCATTTGGCCACTGAAGCAGGTGATTATACATTAAACTATATGGAAAAAAAGCTGTTTAATATAAAATGTATATGACGAAACATAAATATATTTGAATTAACTAATAGGGTAAATAAACTTGTTCATTTTGCTGTTTAGACGTACGCTTAAGTTTCTAATTTACGTATGATATTTTCAAGAAGAATTATAAACATGTCTATTTAAAATGAAATGTTTTAAAGTTTCCATGTGTTAGAACAATCATACCATTGCGTCAATATGAGTGGATAATTAAGTCAAATAACAATCTATAATCCATATTAATATTCTCATTAATTTATGTAAACGAACAGAGATTCTATATTTACATAATACGCTAAAATGCATGCAGATTTGAGAAATTTTTTCATAAAATTTAACAGCAAATTCTAAACGTTGAGATAATGTACCAAATGTACTATGTGTCGAGTATGATGACACGTAAGTTGTACAAATATTTTAAAACTAAAAGAATAAAATATTCAATATTAATAATTAATAGGAAAATAAATGGTATGGTGCACCGAAAAGAATCTCTCTCTTTTATCTTAATATAGAGATATTTACTAAATGCTTGTAGAGCTTATGAAACGAAATAATGTATACTGTTGAAGAAACACTACAACAAAGATCATAGATGAAATAATATAAATTGATACAGAAACATTGAGAAAAGAGGAACATCTCTGTCCACCAAAGAGAATAATAATAAATTCTGGTTTTATGAAAATATATTTCGAATAAAAGATGTTTATTTTTAATACTACTTCAATATTACAGTGATAAGTTATTTCGTATCTCAAATAATTTCTTAGTTTTATCAAAATTGGAACTTTCTGGTTGTGATAAGTACCCTCAGAGTCATTTTCATGTAGAAATAAGAACTTACAATTTGTTTGTAAATTTTTTCAGTGTATAGATACAAAATTTAATCAGAATATTTATAGCGGATTTTGAGAAAAATTGATTTTCTCTCTTTTTGCTCTTCTGTAAACTACTGTTAATTTTAAGGTTGAATATATTATTCCGAATGTTCCTCAGGAGAAACTCATAAAAACCTTAGATAACGTGTTTTTATCCCTATCAGTAAAATAGTTTTGGTTCCAGGTAGAGACCCAGACAGACGGCATTGCGAAAAATACTTTTTCAGTTTCATGAGGTCATGAAAAGTCGACATTTATCAAAAACTCGAGCTCTATTTTTTTGACGATTATAATAATGCTCTTTCCGAGGGGTCGAGGGAAGGTAAAAATAATGTGTTCTAGTTTAGACATCACGTCTTGGTCACCATTAGGTTCATATACATCTTTTACCTATGGTAAAGTAAAATTTAGAGTTTAATGTGCCCGCATTCTCGTGGTGGAAGAGTATAAAACCATTTAAAAAAAGACCTCCCTTCATTAGTCTGGGAACCAGGTGTCGGCCACCTTTTAAGGCCTTCCCCTACCAATCTACATGTAAGCTTATCAAACTCTATTTTTGCTTTTTACTTTCTCTCAATAGCTCGGTGAGAGAGTATTGTGATCGTCAAAATACTCGAGCTCGAGATTTTGATAAATGTCGACGTTTCATGACCCCCTAAAACCAAAAAAGTGGTTTTCGCAATGCCATCTGGCCGTCTGTATCTTGGGCTAGAGTCAAAACTATTTTACCAATTGGGATTAGACTTGGTATCTGGAGTTCTCTCCTGAGGGTTTTTCAGAATTAGATGTTTAACCCTAAATTTAAGGCAAAAAGAGACGAAATTGGTTTTCTCAAAACTCGCTTTAACGATTTATATAAAATTTTATATCTTGACACTGTTTATCATGACAAACAAGATGGCAATTCTTATTTTATTATAAAAATGGCTTTGAGGATACTTTACATAAGGCAAATTTTCCCATTTTCCCTCATTAATCCACAACTATTTGAGATACGAAATAACTTATTATTGTAAAGTTGTATTACTATTAAAGATACAAATATTTTATTTGAGATTGTTTTTTATAAAACCAATAATTTATGATCTATAAGCAAATATATATATACGTTTTAATTCAGGTATCTTAAAATGAATTTGATTTTTATGGTGTAACGTTTCTACAACAATGTATAGGCCTAACATTTCATTTTACAAATCTTAGGAGTTTTTGGTGAATGTTTAAGATAAAAGTGGAATAAAGTATGTGCCGTGAACCACACCATTCATTTTATTGTTTATGCAACTTATATCTTTATTCATTAAATTCAATATTTCCTCAAATTTGTATATCCCCATTCTTCTTTTAAAAACGAACAAAAACTAAATAAATTATATGTTCATGTTAAGGTATTTAATTTACTTATAACATTACCTATTAGTACTGATTGAGGTAATTTTGGTCAAATTCAAATATTATTTGAAAGTATTTGATATATATTTGCGAGTCTACAAGATGCGAAGAGATTTACTTTTAATGACGTTGTTATTCTTACATGATCGACCGAAAATTTCCGCGTTATTGACCTATGAATAGCTCGTACGAATATTAATTTTGAACAAAATTACTATTACAGTTTTTTTTATTTCAACATTTACAAAATTAGTTAAATACCCTAAATGATTTTTTTCCAAACATTTTTATCATTTAAAACATATTCACGGATACCCATCTTGAAAAAAAAAACACGTTAGAACCATTTTCGAAAAATTAGAAACTAAAAGAAAACTGTTATTAGTAAAAAACTGCCCTTAAATGAATCAACCCCCGATAAACAATAATCATAATGTTATTCTTGGGAACCTAAAGGAGACCAAAAGCCCCAACCGGATATTCTCAACAGTAAGGTGGGATGGAAGGGGAAGCAAGGAAAACCAGTGTTTTTACAGTTTTTTTGGCAAAACTTTATTTGGCCAAAATAGATAAAATATTGCTCCAGTACAAACATAGAATTTAATTCTATTCATATGGTGACCTCAAAATTTCTTGAATATCTGTCGAGAGTGTCCTGGAATTTAATGACAACTTTTTCTCTTCGTTTAAAAAGTTTGTTAGATAATGCCACCATGCTCATGACAGATATTCAACAACTGTGAAGAAAATTAAACTCCATGTTTGTATTGGAACGATATGTTATTTATTAAAAAAGAGTTTTGCTATAAAAACTGCAAAAATGGTGGCCTTTTCTCGCGTCCCCTACTACCCCACCTTAAGAATGCGCATATACAGATAAGCATAGCTGCAACTCAAGAATTATTGGAAGTCTTAGCACGGCCTTAGCTTAATATGACATTCATAGTCTTGCAACAATGGCTTCTGATATGTAAACATGCAAATACCAGTTAGGGATGAACGGCCGGTTCATGATCCGGAGTTCATCCAGGGACAAACCGACTGAGTACCAGTTCACTTGTGTCCTGTACCTCAACAGAGAATGTAGATAAACATGCCCAAGGAATATTTTAGAGTTAGTGTATTCTACTCATAGATAGTTAACGCGTTAGAATTATTAGCTTTTTAAAAAAAATGATTGTATGTTATATTTCTTGCAATTAGATTAGTCAGTTATAAAATATAAGTCCTGCATTTTATCGTGTTTATTAATTAATGTATGCGTGCTCCCATCCTCAATGAACCGGCGACCGGTCATAACATTACGTATCATACCTAACACTGCCCAGATATCCATTTCAAACAAAATAGTAATAATAGATTCAGAAAAACCTCTAATTTCAAAAATCATTCATCAATAAACTACCCATAATTTGAGAGCTAAAATGAAAGTAAAAAAGTGCCTTGAGGTATTACCTTACACTATATTGGTTTTTAGCACCTCGTCTTACTACCTGTTCGGGTTATACGCTTATGTACTAAATGCGCTAATGGTTTTAGGTAAGAGGAAGGTTATATTTAGAGGAAGTGTACCCGCATTTACGTGAAGGCTGGAGGGAAATTGGAAAACTGTTTTGAAAAAAAAACAAAAAAAAAACACTCTCAGTACACTAGACTGAGATTTGAACCCCAATCTCCCCGTCTTCGGCAGTCTAGCCTTATGCGAAAGAAGCGCGTTAGAACATGCGACCACCGAAGCAGGTCATATATATATATATATTAATCTCAAATTATAACCAAATCCATTTAATTGTTTCAGCTATAACTCTAGGGGGAGAGAGACAGACAATAAAAAGACAGATATGAGGACAGACAGAATAACTAGGACCAACCACTTTAATAACCGAACGATCTAAGGCATCACTATCGTGTTGGACTGGCTACTGATGATGGAGAAATCGGGGTTTGAGTTTCGGTTGGGTTTATACAGGGTGATTTTTCCTAAATGCTTTCTCGATCTCCTTCCATGCAAATACGGGTAGATCATCCTTAAAAAACAACAACTGAAAGACAAATGTTTTGGTGTTTGGGGGGGCACATAAAACGCTAGGATTCATCAAAATCTCGAGGTAGAATTTTTTTTTATGATTAAAATAATTTAAGAGAGTCAGTAAGTAAACTTTACAAATTAAATAAAGCCAAAAATATCTCTTTCCTGTTTCTATTTGGACTTGTGAATAGTAAAGATCTTATCGCAGCTACTCCATTTGACAGGAGGACACACAAGACAAGATTATATCTTAGCTTCTGCCTCCATCAAATCCGCAGCGCAAAGTTAAACTTTAGAACAAACACTCGATGCGTTTGCTCTTCCAAGAAATATCCTGAAATGGAACTAGATCATATTAATTGATAAAACAAACTTTATAAAGAGTCCTCCCTTAAACTATTGAAAAAAGGTTTTTCTTTCTGGTTAACGATAAGTGAGAGTTCTGTACCAATAGCTAGGACCCTATTTCTCGATATCTATATGATAGTTCTGAAAACTATAGTAGGAATACACGCATCGCTGGTCACATGGTTTAACGCGTCATTCTCGTCTTAGACTGGGTTGTAGGTGACTGGGAGGTTGGAGTTCAAATACCAACTACATCTATACCTTCTCTCTCCCTGTTCGATTAGCCTAAATTAATGTATGATTTTGATAGAAAGAACCTTTTAGTAAACACATACGTATCTTCTAGCGGCCAACCTTGAAAACATGTTACTATATTACTACCCGCCATGGTGGCGTAGTTGGTTAACGCGCTAGTCGTGTTGAGTTCGACTGCTGAGGACGGGGAGATCGAGGTTCGAATCTCGGTCGGGTGAACTGGGGGGGGATTTTCCTAAATGATTTTACACTCTCCCTCCACGCAAATGCGGGCTCACTTCCTCTAATTCAACCTTTACAATTCCTAATCCATTAGCGTAATTAGTACTTAAAGCGTATAACCCGAACGGGTAGTAAGACGTGGTGCTAAATAATAATAATAATTATTATTATTATACTATATTACTAGTCTTAATTTACAGGCATTGTTACTATCCATCAAAGGTGACAGCTCAAGTTCAAATGATTTGACGTATAAACACATAAAATATATTTTAATAATGTTTGTAAATTCTAAAACTATTTCTTCTTAAATAAATCGGGCTAATATATCTATTTAGCCATCTTTAAAAATAAAAAATAAATAAAAGGGAGGAGATTCTCAATTTGATGCGTTAAAAAAAAATTATGTTCACATATGAAACGGATGTACCGATTTCGATGAAACTTTTTGTGGTTTAGCATTATACATTCCTGCGTTGGTCTCGTGAGTATCTTCAAACCAACGGAACTACTATAAGGCAGAGAGAAACTATTAAAACACTGTTTGTAAATAGTTGAGCATTTTTATACTTGGGCTTTAAACAACGTTTTTTGATCCGTATTTAAAGAAAATTCGTCAAAAGGACAAGGTAACTAATAATAAAATAGAAAGTCAAATAAAAAGAATAAAAAAATAAAAACCTCCTTAAAAATGCTCTATAAAAGAAAAAAAGAAATTTTGGATCGGCTAATGGAATCTTGGATAATTGAGGAACGAAGTAATAACACGGATGAAATGAATTATGCCGTACCCAAAAATTTATTAATAAATAAGTTACAATATAATTAATTTCATCCATGTATTGCTTCGTTCCTCAATTATCCAAGTTCCTATCGGCCGATTCCAAAATTGATTTAATTTTCTTTAGACAGTTTATTTGAAGTGAATTTTGATTAAAATTTATATTTTTATTATTACTATTAGCACCACCTCTCACTACCCGTAATAAAAATGTATATTATATTATTTTATTTCATACATTTGTTTGCAACGTTAGATGTTTGCTCTGCAGCTGTCATTCTCGACAGGTACTGCCAAAAATTATAGCCGCAATATAAATTTATTGACACCCACACTGATGGAAATGTGGTCTAAATGTCAAGCTCATTTAATCTGGCTTGCTAGTGAAGGTGAGGTCAAGGTTTGAATCCCGGCCAGGGGTGTATTTCCTCTTCACCTCTTACAGATGTGAGAATGTTCAATTTTAACTCTTCCTTACGCATTACTACTTAAAGAATTAAAAAAAAAAAAATCACCGCGCATTACTATCTATTCAGGCTATACGCAATGTTAATTATTCTAAAGGGGTAATTATGGGGAAGGAAGCATTTTAGAGGTAATATGCCCACCTTTGCATGGAAAGAGAGTTGTAAACCATACAGATAAAAAAAACACCCTCAGTAGAGCCGACCGGGATTTGAACCCTGATATTCCCGTTTTCAGTGGGCCACTACAAAACGAGAATGACGCCTTAGACCATTTGGTAACTGAAATGGGCTTAAGAATATTTATTAAATGGGTATAGCTAAGATGGTTAGTAAGACAAAGAATAAATAAACACCCGATCAACAGATCAAAGTTTGTGTATTTATTAACCAATATGATGATCTTATTTAATTATTCTGTAGCATTATGAGCTCGAAAGTTCATTGCCACACTTACAAAAGTACGCCACTTATCCCTATCTTGAGTTATCTCTGTCCAGTCCACCTAATAACACCCTATCCCTATCTTGAGCTAGTTCTATTCAGCCCACCTTATCACACCCTATCCTTAGCTTGAGATAGTTCTATCCAGTCCACCTAATAACACCCTATCCCTATCTTGAGTTAGTTCTATCCAGTCCACCTAATAACACCCTATCCCTATCTTGAGCTAGTTATATCCAGTCCACCTCATCACACCCTATCCCTATCTTGAGCTAGCTCTATTCCCAATGGTCCCTTCCTAGTGGATCTACCAGTCAATACGTTGAGCACGGTTTTATATCATTCCATTCACGCTGCATGTCTTACCTACCGTAATCTACGAGATTTGATTGTCCTAACAATTTCTTATAATGAGTTACTGGTTATGTAACTCATCATTGTGTAATCTTCTCCCCTCCCCAGTGCCCTCATCTCTTTTTTCTTTTTACCAAATAATAAGCTTATCTAGATTAAGCTATTTTCAATTTAATCAAATTTTGATTCTTATACGATGAAAGATAAGTTGAGTAACCAGCATTCAAATATACAATGAAAAATTATATCCTGAAGTGGAATTGAACCAAGGTCAACTGTTCTTACGCACTAAACGATCTACTGACTTATATTCCAAGGATATATATTTGGGTGACCTGCCGGTCTAGGGGTAAGGTGTCAGACTTCTGTGCTGGCGGCTGGGGTTCAATCCTCGGTCCCGGCACAGATTTATCTGATTACCAAACCCTTCCTTCACCTCTGACAAGACATCTTGTGAATGTGGGGAATGCCAGGCCTCCACCGTGGTTAGGATTCCACGTTAAACTGTAGGTCCTTCATTTCATCTCACAATCACCTTACCATTACACACTAGCGTGCGTGTGTGTGTATAACCCGAACGGGTAGTAAGACGTGGTGCTAATAATAATAATAATAATAATAATAATAATGATATATATTTTTTATGAGTCTGTCATTTTTTCTATATTCACACAAATATTCCATTAGAATGCCATCTGAAAAGACACGATTGGATAAATATTAGCCAATAATACATTTTTTTATGTGAGGCTATCTTTTGTAGCCACATTAACGTGGTAGGGATGACGAAGGTAGAATTTTAGAGTAAATGCACCCTCATTTTTTTGCATGTGGTCTATACAGAAACTGACGTTTCATCCGCGCTACCATCTATGTGGGGTGGACACAAAGTTTTGTTCGAAGGTATGAGCACATACACCCCCCACCCCCACCCCTTCATCAGTAAAACATGCAAATGCACGTTAATACCGTGGGTTGAAGAAGACTCATCTCCGGATGAAGAAATCCCCGTGAATGGAAGGCTCGTGTGAAAACAATGATAATGGGTGTTAAAATCCACTTTGTCGGGAAACGCCTTTCGGGGGCGTCGGGGGTAGGATTTTCCCCCAACAAAGTTTTACTGGATGCTGAGAGTCTGGATCAAGACCTCGACAATATGGCGGGGGGGCGAGGGGGAATTTTACAACTACTGAGAAGAGATGGGACTAGGGCAAGTGAAATGTGGGTAGAGTCTCTTTACCTAGCAAAAGATTTTTCCTGATTTTTCTTCATTCCGCCCTCTTTCCCTTTTCTCCATCGCTTCATCGCTTCTCAGTGTCCTTTCGGGCTGTACGCAAACATTAATTACGCTGATGAAGTAGGAATAAAGATATAATTTTAGAAGAAATGTACCTGCAGTGTAGCATTTGCTTGGAGGGAGAGAAGGAAACCATTTAGGGATAACCACCCTGGTGTACCTGACCAGTACTAGACCGTTATCATTTATTATTCCAAATAATTTGATCTATTTTTAAATTCTAATCTTCATGTTTTAACACAATGGTTTTATTTTTATCATCGCGTATTACTACCTGTTCAGGTTTTACGCACATATGATAGTTACTCTAGAGGTGTAGGGATGAGGAAGGAAGTATTTTAGAGGTAATATACCTGCATTTGCATGGAAGGAGAATGGAAAGCTATTTAGAAAAAAAACACGCTCAGTAGACCTGACCAGGATTGAAGCCTCAATCTCCCAGTCATCAGCAGACCAGTCTAAAATGAGAGTGACGCCTTACACCATTTGGCCACTGAAGTGGGTCACGTGGTTTAATTAATATGATAAGAATGTGGACAATTTGAGAAAAATCATCCACAATAGCGAGGAGTAGGGGATGGGGAAAACCCAGTGATAAACAACATTTGAATAATCACCCTCATTGCACTCCGACTGAGATTCGAACTTCTCATCAGCTATGGTGCAGTCTATTGCAAGACTGACACTTTAAACCTCGTAACCACTGGTCCGATTTGCTCATTATAAGGGGCTTTTAAATTTTTTGGCTATTGTCACACCCGCATTTAGTTCCAAGGTCTATATTTGTCATGACAAGAGTGTCCAAACATCTCAAAAATGAACATTTATTTTATGGCTAAATTTAAACGCAATATTTAGATAGATCCATTGAGAAAATGTATATGGGTCTTCTGGGAGAAATGCACTTTTAAATATTACATTTTTATACTCAAAACAGTATTTTTTTATGTCTAGCTAAATTATTTTATTTTACATTACAATTGATCATTATGATGTTTTGTTTTTTATTTTTCAATTCTACGTAAAACCAGATTTTATTCTTCCAATGAGCAAATGTAAAGCATCCGAATTAAATTTGGCCCCGAGTAGAATTTTCACGCCCGTGTTGGTTGTTTCTAGTCATAAAAATTATGTACATTCTTTTCTTTGAAATAATTTTTTAATAATAATAACAATCATTTTATTAGTATTTCAAAATTATTTTTCTTCGTAAAACAGTGATTAAATTATAAAGAATTAATATCTTAGATTGATTTTCAGTGCCAACTTAAATCATTCTGACAAATGAAAACTTTTTATTTTTATAAAAAATAATAATAATTTAGATTTAGCCTATTTATTATATTACTATATTCTTTTTTACTCTCCGATGACCAAATTTATTTTGACTGATTCACGGCTGGTGTTGGAAATTTAAAAAATACTTTGAACTAAAGTACAAAATAAAATTGTTGGGTAATTATTTTTCTTGGTACTTTTAGTAGCTTATTAGCATCGGTGAGCATGCGGGATGGACGCAAGGATCATCTAGTCTGGTTTGCTAATATAATAATAATAGTGCACCCGCCTCGGTGGTGTAGTTGGCTAACGCGCTTGTCGTGTTGAGCTCGACTGCTGAGGACGGGGAGATCGAGGTTCGAATCTCGGTCGGGTGAACTGAGGGTTTTTTCTTAAATGGTTTTCCACTCTCCCTCCACGAAAATGCGGGTTCACTTCCTCTAATTCAACCTTCCCAATTCCTAATCCATTAGAGTAATTAGTACTTAAAGCGTATAACCCGAATGGGTAGTAAGACGCGGTGCTAAATATTATTATTATTAATAATAATAATAATATTATTATCGCGCGTCTGGGTTACATCATCCGTAGCCCAATTTGGGGAGAGATTAGCCTGTACTAATGTACTGTTGCCCAGGGGAAGCCCGAATGTCCTAACCGTACATCCTTTCCGTGGAGGCTCTTTTAATGTACCGATGAGATGAGGCGATGGTGATAGTGATTAAGCGGGATTAGTCCCAGAAGAAACTTTTAACCTAACTTAAACCTAACTAACCAAACCCTGGTGACCTATGGGGTAGTTCGGTTTTGGTAAAAATATCCAACGTATCAGCCGGGAATCGAACCAGGGAGTCATAGACTTGTAGCCAGGGGCACTGAACACTACTACACCAATAAAAAGCGGCGAGATCGGGATTTCAGCCCGGGCCTGTAATATTAAGGGATTTTTATTCATAAATGTTTTCTCAATCTCCTTTCACAAAGAGGGGGTACATTTCTTCTAAATTCAACCTATGAGTAGTTAGATTGGTTTTATATTACACCGTATAGTGACGTAATTCCCCCCTCCCCCTTTCCACCCCGTCCTTACTGTCCAATAAACGTTCCAGTACCTCTGCTCAGACACAATCTATTCAGTGGAGAACAATAAACTCCCCCCCCCCCTACTACCCTTTCACCTTTAGAGCTCACCAGGGAGACTTACCTGAACTTAATGTCAGGCTGTGAACACTTAACATACGAGTTGAGGGGGTCTTGGTAACGAGCAACAGGTCACAGAATAACAGTCAAACGGAACACGACGTTGTGGCTACTGTGTTATTATTAAAAAATAAAAATAAATAAAACGGTGTTTCGAATTATATTATCTTGATTGCTGCATATTTATTTTCACCGCGTCTGAATATACGTTTGGGGTTGTATGCACACATTTATTAGCCTAATTGGATTAGGATGAGTGAGCTAATTTTAGAAAAAATGTACCCGAGTTCGCGGGAAGAGAATTTAGATAGCCATTTAGGAGGGGAAAAAAATTCTCAATACAGACCAGGATTAAAACCCCAATATTTCCTGTCACCGGAAATTCAATCTGACACGAGATTGACGCATAGAGCATGTGCCCATGTATAGTCATACAACATTTTATCCCCATAGATAAATTACTTTAACTTGACAATGACCCGCCTCGGTGGCGTAGTTAGTTAACGCGCTAGTCGTGTTGAGCTCGACTGCTGAAGACGGGGAGATCGAGGTTCGAATCTCGGTCAGATGAACTGTGGGTGGTTTTTTCTGGGCAACAGTGCGGGTTCACTTCCTCTAATTCAACCTCCCCAATTCCTAACCCATTAGCGTAACTGGTACTTAAAGCGTATAACCCGAACGGGTAGTAAGACGTGGTGCTAAATAATAATAATAATAATAATAATAATAATAATAAACTTGACAATGGTACAAAAATAAACAACCTAAAATAGCAAGTTTGACCTCTTATAACTCGACCGGTGACCCTCGGGTATCCCCAGGGCCGAGATTTTGACGGGAGTTGGAGGGTCGATTGCCGGGCCTCATCCGACTTGTAAAAATGACTCTTTGGAGGACGTCGCCATGACAGCCGCCAGAAATAATTCCGCCGACCGCACCCTACGACCCCACCTCCGACTCCCGTCAGAAACTAGGCTCTCGGTGACGCCCGACGGTCACCGGGAACTCGCACCCCGCGTTAAATATATTTGAAATCATCGACTCACTATTTATAGCTTATAGCTAAACACTTGTTAAAACTGTGCTATGCAATTTTGACGGTCGAATAACCTTAAAATGAAGGGGAAAGTAAAATGAGCTACTGACGGTAATTTTGAAATTTTATAGCAATTTTGTTTGTTTGTTGATTAAATGAATAAAATATTCCTTCGGTATATTCGTTTAGTTTTATTATGCACTTATAATTTATTTAATATTAGTCACGAGCATACTACTACTATTACTACTACTACTACTACTGCTACTACTACTACCACGTCTACGACTACCGCTACTACTATTGCTACTACCGTTACTACTACTGCTACTACCATTACTACTACTGCTGCTACTACTACTACTACTACTACTACTACTAATACTACTACTACTAATACTACTACCACCCCTACTACTACTACTACTAGACCTACTACTACTACTAGACCTACTACTACTTCTACTAATAATAATTTTAATTAATAAACTATTCCTGTTCAAATTCCGATATGATTTTTTTTTTTATCATGTGGCACATATGACCGGGAGGGACTTTTGACTTCCAGGTTTGGCCGCCTTATGTGTAGACTATTAGCCTCTCTGTTGGCACAGGACGTTGTCCAGGGTACACCATAGGAGGTCATCTACACGTCGTACCCGTAATGAGATGATGTGACGATAGTTATTATGGAATTGTGAAGGCGGTGTGTGTTTTAACCTGACTTAGCCCAAATAACCAAGACCTGATGACCGTCGGGTAAATTCCCTTCAAGAGAAAAATACCCAAGTTACCAGCAGGAAAATCAAACCCAGGACCCCGAGGCCCGTGACCAGGTGCACTGACCACTACACCACGGGGCCGGTTTTTGAGATAATAATGATAGATAATGAAGAAATGATGGAAATTACTCTGTGTTGAAAATGAAACTAAATATATCTACTGAAGATGACGTATTGATTTATTTTAAACAACAAAGTTTTTTGTTATAAAAAAAACTTTAAACATACTGATTTATTTGATATTTTACTTAGACTGTTTAACGAATCGGTGACATAGCGGTCTATGGGTAAGGTGTCAGACTTCTATGCTGGCGGCCGGGGTTCAATCCGTGGTCCCGGCATAGATTTCTCTGATTACCAAACCCTTCCTTCACCTCTGACAAATCATCTTGTGAATGTGGGGAATGCCAGGCCTCCGCCGTGGTTCGGATTCCACGTTAAACTGTAGGTCCTCCATTTCATCTCACAATCACCCTACCATTACACATTAGCGTAAGTGCGTATAACCCAAACGGGTAGTAAGACGCGGCGCTAATAATAATAATAATAATAATAATAATAATAATAATTTATCGCATCCTTTATGACTTAACTAAAAAAATTGTGATCGATTTAAGTTAACAATATTATCAAATACTCTGTAACTCAACTAAACTATTTGACGTTTCGTTAGCGCTAGTATAGTCGGTTCAGCTAATTGAACGAAGGCCATTTGTGAGGAGAATGTTATATACTCTCTAGCAAATATATTATTAATTATTAGCTACCTCTCCGGTGTACCTCGTGTAGAAAACACTAAATAGACCATGAGAGTTCAATCGTGTTTAAATCATCACACACATAACAGGGCCTTTCATAACATTGAATGTAATCCGACACCTTAGCTAAATCGGTAGCTTATCTGTTTACTGAGCTAAGGTTCACGGGGTTCGATTCCCGGCACAGCAGAAAAATTCATCATTGGTGAAATGTGGGTTTACCCTTTCACGGTGATGAAATAACGGCCGGTGATTGGATGTTGTGCCTCTCCTAGTCTGTTGTTAGGTTATAAGGCGTATGAAGCTACAACAGGCCTAGCGAGCCGGCGCGGCGGTGGAAAAATAAATGGCTTGAATGAAAATTGACCCAGGCCACAGGCTGGAAACAGTAATGGATGTAAAAAAAAAAAATCATTTAATGTGTGATTTAGGTTTCGGAGTATCCTCACTAATAAAACCTGGGGAAGAGGCGAGAAAAGGTTTGACATTTGAAAAACCACGTGCACTCTACGGATTACTCGCTAGGCCGCACGCTCCATGTACAGTGATATTTGCCAAAATGATAAATAATAATAATAATAATAATAATAATAATATTTAGCACCACGTCTTACTATCCGTTCGGGCTATACGCTAAAATGATAAAGACCTAACTTTAACTAAATATGAGTTAGTAACCCATAACGGAGCAAATGGATTTTTATCAGACACTTTTTTTTCCTTTTTATTCAATGAAGACAAATTTCAATTAAAACGTGGTATTTTTACCTTACATGACGAAAACAAATTTAGGGTTTACGAAAACAGGGTGCTTAGGAAGATATTTGGTCCAAAAACGGGTGAGGCTACTGGAGAGTGGAGGAGGTTGCGTGATGCTTAGTTACATATCCTGTACTCATCACAAGGGATTGTTAGGATAATTAAGTCTCGTAGATTATTGTGGGCAGGACATTCAGTATGAATGGGAGAATCTAGTTTAGTTTTAAGGGTATTGAGTGGTAAACCCTAACCATTGGGAAAACCTATACGCAGATGGGAGGGTAACATTAGAAATGACCTGGAAGGGATAGGATATAATGATGGGAAATGGATAGAACTAGCTAAAGATAGGGATAGGATGTAATGAGGTGTACTACAGTAGCCCCATGACTTCTTTGGTTCTGACTGACAGCTCACAGCTGACGGCTTTGAAAAGCTACCAGACAAAATTATGTATCCCTACGCCGAACCATATGATCTGAAAAAATATGTGTTTAGCAGATGTCACTTCTGACTTTCAAAATTTAGGTATATACCTACATTTTGATTGTCAGAAGTCAACTGTGAGCTGTCAGTCAGCACCAAAGAAGCCATGGGGCTACTGTAGATACAACTATCTCAATATGAGGATAGTTGGCGTATTTATGTAATTACTGCAATGAACTTTCAAGTTCCTAATGTTATAAAGTAAGTAATTATTTACTATGATTATATTCATAGTCGAACACATAAAAAAAAGAATATCTAAAGTAACTTATAAAATATTTTACAGGAACAGTTTATTCGCTTTGTCTTGAGTTTGTTCTCGATGGATCTTGGTTAATTTTTAAATCCAACTGTATATGCCTATATAAGTACTGTCCATGCAAGATTACAAATATACATCATCATGTAATAAGGATTATACAATATAATAGAAAATCATTCAAGAATAGAGTTCTACAAACTAAACATCGCAACAGTTAAACACTTCATTTTATTATATTGTAGGAATACAATTTATGTTTGAGAATGTATAGTTTTTAAACTATAAAGAATCATAGTTATTGAAAGAATATGCGAAAATACCGCACCGAACACCTCATGAGGCCAGAGTTGACCTAAACGCTGCAGGTTACTCACTCGTGATATAGGGCTTATAGGTTACAGTTTTTATATCTATTTAAATTTATTTTCCTTCGGTAAGAAGTGTCTCCATAATCCATACACTTTCAATTTAAGACTATTTTAAACTAATGATTATTCTGAGTCATTTACAAGTATTATTTATATATATTTACACTAATATTATAAAGAGGAAAGATTTTTTTTTTTGTTTGTAATGGATAAACTCAAAAACTACTGGACCTATTTTAAAAATTCTTTCACCAAAATAAAGCTATATTATCAGCGAGTAACATAGGCTATATTTTATTTTGAAAATTTAATTTATTCCTCATAAANGGGGGGGGGGGGCAGGGAAAAGAGTCTAGCTTACAGTAGTTTGAAAATTATTTTGATTAGAATCTGGCAAACCAATTTAATTTAAAAAAAAGAGAATGCGACTGCTAACCTAGTACGTGGAGTTTAGTAGATACTTTCCTTTGAGCGAGCTATCTAATTAATGCTAAGCTAGCAAGTCCTCATCATCAATAGCCTACCTCAGTCATCCATAAAGAGAGGTTGAGACCGTATTATGTTTCTTCGACAAGGTTCACTCATGTTAAAGAGCCTTTTTTGTTCCATTCACAAGTAACGCGTGTGGAAGGTGTCTCTTTATAGTGACACAAGAAAGAGTTAGATACGGTAAAGCAAATGTTGAGCTTCAAAGGGATGTCCTCATGTGACGAGGTAACGGCAAGTTTTTCATGGCTTAGGGACGAGCATGGTTGATTAAGAATATGCATACTACATATAGAAAAAAAAACTTTAGTATATGACAGACTGGATTCAAATCTAAACTTCCTTATAAAAACCTTAAAGTAATTTATTTATTTTATTCTACTTTTTTTTTTTTGCACCACGTATAGCTAATTACCCATCCGGTTTATTCTCATGTTATTACACTAGTGAGCTAAAGATAAAGAAGATAGAATCAAGAGGAAATGCACCCGCATTTGCGTGTTTTTTTAAAGACTGTAAAAATACTCTCTGACCGACCTCTTCATAAACGGCAAACCATACTAGACAATCAAATCAATTTAGTTTGTGACCACCGATGCATGTTTTATTAAACTTATTTTGTTTGTTAAGGTTTATCAAATTGTACTATGTTTATTCAATCCCGAGCCCACATCGAACTTATGAACCACCAAATGTTCTTTGAACATTCGTTAGAGAAGATTATTATTATTATCATCACCGCGCCTTACTACACGTCCAGGCTATACGTACTTACACTAATGTGTAATGGTAGGGTGATTGTGAGATGAAATGGAGGACCTAAAGCTTAACGTGGAATTCGAACCACGATGGAGGCCTGGCATTCCCCACATTCACAAGTTGTGATTAATACACGTCTTGTCAGAGGTGAAGGAAGGGTTTGGCAATCAGATAAATCTGTGCCGGGACTGAGGATTGAACCCCGGACCCTCAGCACTGAAGTCAGACACCTTACTCCTAGACCACAAGGACACCGAGAAAATTATTAATTAAATTGTTTTTCTGCTATAAAGTAGTACACTCTTTGCCGAGATAAGTTCCATTGTTATCATCGTGCTACTTTATTCCTGCATTTAGCTTTCTAGGCGAGAGAAAAAAAGGATAAGATGTAGGGATAGATAGTTTTCCACAAATTCATTTAATATTTTTTCTTGTTTCAATAAAATGGTTTATTGCAATAGATTTTCTCTTCTTCAACTCGTCTCAAAGCTTGTTACTTTGTCGGAAATCACAACTGAAATATTTCATAGGTTAGTTTGACGACCTAAACTAATAATATATAAGCTATTATCTCTACATTACGTCTGTAAAACACACCTGACTCAAATGTTTGCTCTCTCAGACAACATTTTAACCGAACAAAAGAACAATTACGAACGTTTAAAAAATGTATTAACACAAAACAAACGAATAACGAACTCTCAAAGGTGCAATCGAACACTCGGCGAACGTTAAAACAAATGAATGTTTTGTTGTGTGCACGATTTAACCAAATATAGTTTTGTTTGGAAGTACTTCTTTTCTAAATTTACATAACATTATTATCATTTAGAGGTATTTAAAGTGGACCTTCGGAATTCTAGGACAGTCACAACAACAAGTACATCAGTCGTTAATTTAACACTGTTAATGAGAAAGTACAAATCTCATAAATCACAAAACAAATTGTTATGCATGGAATCGTACCCAGGACCTTTAGCTCAACAAGAAGACGCACTAACGATTTGGTTAAGGTATTGGACAACTTAAAAATAAGCCAGGTAAAGTAAGGATTTAACTGAACAATTTTTTCTAGCTATCAAATTAAAGACATGGTTATATCGTATTAAATATTATGATAACATTTTGTTTTCATTTTGAAAAGTAGATATAGTTTCTTTGTTCTGGGTTCAAATAATATGTACTAAGATAAAACTTTTTTTTTGATCTTATCAGTGCCAAATCGCTTTTCATTCAAACGTCATCCATACGTGTATAAAGGAAAAAAAAACTATTACGATGCCTTCCGCGATATTTTGAGTGTTGTTTCCCACAGTGCTTTTTATTTTTACCTTTCCTTTCTTTTCGATCAATGTTTGGAGAGCAGCGCCTGGCTAAGACACGCAGAAGAAGTACAGACGCTCACACACACATACACACACACACACACCAAAGAAATAAGAAAAGGATGAAGATAAGAAGAAAGTTGTTGGTATTCTTTGTTTCTGTCGGAAAACCATTGCTACGTGAATACACGTGCTATCGTAATGGCGAAGTTGTCTTGTCGTACACAGACAGCCTCTTAAACCCCTTCAAGACTTCTTCTAGGCTCGAAGGAACAACTCACTATATCCATCTTAATCTAACTTCACGCAGATTATGAATAAGAGAACAATAGCCGTGAATCGAAAGTATTTGAGGAGACCCTGCTCCACTGCGATAAATTCAACAGTACCTTTTTTTGGTGTAAGACCTTAGTTAGATCAGGGAAGAGGCTTCCCACATACCTGGCGACCCTGGGTTCGTTTCCCGGATATTTGTTTTGTATCTAGTCGCTATATTTGTTTATTATTATTATTATTATTATTATTATTATTATTACAGGTGTTCTATCTTACGGCAGTTCATTTCCTTTTGTCAGTGAACTTAGACCGCCAGTGAGCCTTGTCCTACGCCTTCGTTTTCTATACTCAATATATAATTAATGCACAATTATTAGAGCGTTAGAAAAGGCTTTTTTTTTATTAATAGGAAAGCCTAACTACATCTAGATTTACAAATAAATACTTACTTTTGTGGCCTTTTGTATTTACACTATTTCACAAGTTAATTAAACTATACATATCTGATTTTTACAATCCAATCTTGGTTGGAAGAACTTTATAGATAATATAAACACTAATTTTTGTGGTAAACATTGATATAATTTTACTACATTATTAGTGTTATTTTATTGGTGAGAATAATATAAATAAAGTGACAACTGTATGTAGATCTCATGACTTGACGCATGAATACATAAGAGTAAACATAGTAACTGTTCTAACAGTTAGGTATGGTTCTTTCTATGAAAATGGAACTGTAGTCTCTAACTTAATTTAGACAATAATTGAGCTACAGAGGCTAACTGACTCCTTCAGAAAGGTTATAGATAGATTCCCGGTTGAAACGGATACCTTAGTGTTGGCAATATACCCATTATTAAATTGTGTTTTGGAATAATTTGTTAGCTTAGCTGCCCAGATACCTTTAAGGTGGGGATGTAAGGGATGCAAGGAAAGGTAAGTGGTTTTGCAGCTTTTTTTAATTAGTATAAAAACCTTTTTTTGGTCAAAATAAATCAAATATTACTTCGGTACAACCATAGAGATTAATTTTCTTCACATTATGATATCAATATTTCTTGAATATCTGTCAAGGGTGTCCTGAAATTTAATAACAACCTTTTCTCTTCATTTAAAAAGTTTAATCTAATGTCACTATTCTCATGACTGATTTTCATCAACTGATGATATAATCATGCGAATAAAATTAAACTCTACGTATGTACTTTAGCAATATTTTATATATTTGGACAAAAAAAAGGTCTTTCTATAAAAAACACTGAGCTTTTCTCGCTTTCCCTACA
>CABFOV010006645.1:12124-33289 GCA_902141375.1 Timema poppense | reverse complement strand
AACGAATCCTGGTTGCACCAGTGCTTACATGATTGGTTGAAATACAGCTATACATTCTATAACCAGGGGTGTAATGCACCGGTTTAGGAAGAACAGCGCTACGGTTGAATATCAGCATAAAATATAGTTTTCTCTGGCAATTAGACTTGTTTGTCTTTAAATGGTGATGTACGGAAATTATCTTTTCAAAAAGTTATTTAAATTTATGATAGTCGCAATAGATAGATGTCTCTATAAGCCATGATGAAAGACAAATGAGAGCAAGCGTGTTTTTGTTCTAATTTTGTTTGCATACCTCGATTACACCCCCTCCCCCCCACACACCACAAATAAAGAGCTCTTGCGCCTCTATATTTGGGATTATACCCCTGTTTAGGACTAGTAGTTACAGTCCAATTTTCATATGAAGGCCTTATCTAACAGCTAAACAAGTTACTAAATTTAATTTCAGGTATTCATACGTCAAGTAATGTGCTCTTCATCAGCCGCTTTTTTTTACGAAAATTGTAATTTTCGTCGGCCCCTGATAGAGCTTAAAACCACCGTAGGGTAGTCGTGAGGTGACGTCAGTGCCGGAGACTTTTAGATATGGGCCAAACTGTTCACTTTTGTGAACTAGTTCAAACTTCAAACTGATGATTCAGTTCGCGAACATAGTCCAGTCGTTCACTAATCACAAGTTCATGACCTACACTCATGCCCGTGATATTTTTTTAAATAAAATTATAGATATTGGGACACTGATGCTTGTAGTTTGGACCTACGTGATATACCCTGATTTTAAACAGGAAGGTCTTTCATCCTATCAAAATACTACTGTATGTTAGGATTCTAGTACGAAATACTACCTTACAGGATGGGCCTCCTGTCCAAAATCAGGGTGTTGCTTTGCGAAACAAGGGTAAAACCAAAAGATGAATTATTCTTCCAAAACACAAACACACACAAGTAGTTCATAGGGTCAGCAAATTATCGATCGTGATCGACTCACCACAATTTGAGTCTTCTAAGCATGTAAATAAATATCAAGTACTTTCAAAATAATATTCAAGTGTGACAAAATTTCCTGGGTCGGTCATAATCGCAGTGTCATATATTTTTTTTTTTTGTTAGCGCCTCGTTTTACTACCTGTTCAGGTTATACGCATATGTACTAATTACACTAAAGGGTTAAAGAAGGGAGAAGATTGAATTTAGAGGAAGTGTACTCGCATTTTCATGGAGAGTGGGAAACAATTTAGGAAAAATACCACCTTCAGTACACCCGACTGGGATCGAACCACGATCTCCCCGTCATCGACAGTCTAGTCTATTACGAGAGTAGCACCTTAGACCATGCGGCCACCTAAGCGGGTATATAAGAAAAATTAATTAGTAGCCATGTACAAAATTGTTTAAGTTATTTTATTTAGTTTTAATTTTTGTCGGCCTCTGTGGTCTTGGGCCCCAGGATACGATGTTCGTGGGTTCAAACCTAGCTGGGGTCTAAGGCTTTTTCTTGAGCGATAAAAATCCGTTGCACAACTTCCTTCGGAGGGAAAATAAAGCCGTCGGTCCCATTTCGATTGTGGCATGTAGAAGAACCCTGGAAGGTATGTGAAAATACCTTCCCTGGAAAATTGGTAGGTCCTTTCAATCTCACTCATAGAAATCCTCGTGTGCCGATATAATAAGTCGGTTTACAAAGTGCACGTTAAATACTTCAAATAAATAATTTTTATTTTCTAGAAAGGTGGTTGACACAAGTATTTAAGGAAATAAATATTAGACGTATTGACAAAAATAAAAGGCAATCAGAATGGAAAAAATGTAGGTTATCGCGGGACCTTTGTTAAGTTTATAAGGTTACCGACCCCTGACGTAACTCATGGCAAGAAGCGTGTTATTTTTCTCGTCACTTCGTTACTGTGACCGAGAACGGCCGAATAATCACGATTAGTTTATATTGCCGCGTCACAGTTCACTTTGCACATCGAGAAGACGAACTAGTTCGATTATATCGGTTGGAAAAAAATCGTTCAGTTCGAACTATTCGTTCGCGTGTGTTACGCGTCTCTTCTAGGACATATAGTAAGTGACATGGCCGGCCTGTTATACCTGCTAGAGGAAGTGAACGGGTTAACGTCCCAAGAGTTCTTACAGGTGTTTGGAAACGTGGTGGAGGACCGGCCAGACGTCGCGAGGCACGTCGCCGCTCTACGACCCTTCTCCGGAGTCGAAGAGTTGACAGACGCCGCGCTGCTCTACCTGGATACGCTATCACTCGAAGGTAAGAGGTTTCAAGGTGGGGTGAAACAACTCAAATATTGCGAGCCAATTTTTGGTGGGTCATGACAAGTTTTTGAATTGTTGAAATAGAAAATTAGTAGAAAATATGACGGCGAAAAAAAAAATATATATATATACATATATCAAATAATATATGAATAGGGATGAGGAATTGAAAGAAAAATATTGTTACCTACTCATTAAAGGTATTGGTAAGAAAAGTGTTGATACCGTACCTACTCATTAAAAGTAATTGAGGAAAAGAGTTGATATCATACTCAATAAAAGTAGTGGAATAAAAGTGTTGATATCATACTCATTGAAAGTAGTGGAATAAAAGTGTTGATATCATACTCATTGAAAGTATTGGGAGAAATGTGTCAATATTGTACTCATTAAAAGTAGTGGAATAAAAGTGTTTATATCATACTCATTGAAAGTATTGGGAGAAATGTGTCAATATTGTACTCATTAAAAGTAGTGGAATAAAAGTGTTGATATCATACTCATTGAAAGAATTGGGAGAAATGTGTCAATATTGTACTCATTAAAAGTAGTGGAATAAAAGTGTTGATATCATACTCATTGAAAGAATTGGGAGAAATGTGTCAATATTGTACTCATTAAAAGTATTGGTGACAATAGATATTAGTCTGGAGAATCATGTTTTTAAAAAAAAATATATCACTCTTACAGTTAAATGGGATTTTAATAATTATTATTAAATCACTGATAATTATAATGAATTAACCCTTAGAGTATAATTATCATGGAAGGAATGATGGTAGTAATGTACGATGGTTATTATGAAATATTTTACTATATCAGCGTTTATTGTAAATATATTATTTCCATATATTTTTTAACTTCCTTTAACCCTAAAAGCTAGAGAACTTGCCTTGCTCAGTTACATTTTTGTGAAGCTCTGAACAAAACATATATATATTTTTTTTAAATGTATTTAAAGTTGCTTATAGCTCACAAACCTCTTTAGTAAAGTCACTGAGAAATAGAAGTCCATCCATGATTTCCCCCAAATACTGTTCCTTATTTTAGATTGGTTTTTTTTCCGATATAGGTGTGTGAGTACTCATTAGTAAAAGCACCGAGTAAAAAACTAAAAGTATTTAAATGAAAATATAAATATTAGTGAAGTACCAATACTTTTTTTTTCCACATCCCTTACTGGGGTGTGGATGTCAATGTTGGCATATAAGAGAAACCAGAAACAATCGCACCTCATATACATGAGAAATAGATAATTGGTTGGTAAAATTCTATTAAATAAAAAACAACAGTAAAAATATAATCAACCTAAAAAAAAGACTCATGTCTACTAGGCGATTCGCCAAAGTTTGTCGGTCTAAAAATAGGGGTTGGGTATCCTGGTATTCAATGAGTAACTTTTAAAAAGATAAAGTCTGAATCAAACATCATAACAAATAGACAAAAGATGTTGAGATAACTATGTAAAAACAAATACTAATATTAAACAAATCTACTGAAACTATATTGTTTTACCCACTTTGGTGGCCGCGAGGTCTAACGCGCTAATCTCATGTTGGACTAGACTTCCAAAGACAGGGAGATCGGGGTTCTATCCTGGTTGGGTGCGCCGAGGGTTTTTTCTCCCTAAATGGTCTTCTACTCTCTTTCCACACAAATGTTGGTGCATTTACTCTAAATTAAGCCTTCATAATCCCTAACCCATTAATATAATTAATACATAGGCGTATAACCCGAACAAGTAGTAAGATGTGGTACTAGAAAAAGTTTTATTTTGGTAAAACATTTTTTTTTAAACAATAAAAATACATTAAGTTAATTTGTGCTCCTTCTATCCCGATTTAAGAGCCACTCTAATGATGACTTAGCAAGAAATCGGATATATAATTACGACTCAATCAGAAAGTGTGTTGAACTGCGGTATTTTGCATTCTTGACTCAAATTAAGAGGACCTTTATGGGGCTCTTGGTCACATCCGAGGAGATATTAGGCCCTCAACTTCTTCCCTGTTGGCTGGAGCCTCTGGTTTGTTACTCTTATATATATCATAATTATTCTCAGGGTTTGAGTGGTGAAACCTTACCTTATTCATAAGAATGGGAAAAATATTAATGAAAAGATGGTGGAAAGGAGTTACAAAACTAAAATATGTAATTAATTGGCTTGATTCAGTCATGTTACAGCCAGTTAACACAAACATGCAAAGGTACATTTCTTGTCTTAGCTTAAGGAGGGCTTAGTGTGTCATGTTTTGTTTGCGACAATAGCCATGCCAATCCAATATCAACAATATCGCCAATAGCAACAACTCCAACAACAATAGTTATTGCTTTACAGACATTCGTACATCATGCACACCCAGCAAATATAACACAAGAGAAATTTTCATTTAATTTACCCAAGGTATTTAACGTGTACTTTCTGAACCAGATAATATCAGCAAAAAACTTAAAACACTCACTTAAATAAAGAACAGTCACAAAATCCATTAATTCATCACTCTGAAAGGGGAAATCACCAATGATACATTTTTCGACTATGCCAGAAATCAAACCCGGGACCCTTAGCATACTCGACAGACACGCTACCGACTAAGCTAAGGTGTCACACTTGCACATTAAACCAAGATCTGTGACTTCTAGCCCCATTCAACTCCAACCCAACTGTCCCAAAAGTAAATAAATCGCAAGCTATTCAAAAATGTAAATTCAAACGTGTAAACCTACTATACAAATTAGTGCCACAATACAGGATCCGTTGGATGTAAGAGTTAAGACACTATTGCCGTGCTCACACTCCTTTGCACACTAATCAATCTAGCGAAAATAATCAAAACCATGAATATTGTACTTGGCCTTCACATTATGAAATATATTTATAAAAACTCCGTGGCGTGTCTGCAGTCGAGTTATACCGACTGAGCAGCCGCCACTTTTAGTGATGATAGTGCCAACATTTGCGGATAGAAGGTGTAATGTGGTCAGCACAACGAACCTTTCAACCGTTAATCACAGTTTTATAAAATGGCGCTGCTACTTATTTATTCAAATAGCTCCTCATTTGGCCCCACGTCGGTTGACTCCGTCCAGGCCCACTGCTTCACAGAAAGATTCTGGAAGCGCTGGGGTTCGAACTCAGGACTTCTGGATCTGTAGTCAGGAACTCTGACCACTAGACCACAAAGGAGATCATTAAATATTATTATCTCACAAAATATGTTGTTTTATCGTTTATTTCACCGATAATTGTTTCACACAGGTAAGGAGGAAGTGTTGAGATGTCACCCGGACCTGGCGGGCCGATTGGCTGAAGAAGGCAAGCTTACAGCAGAGTCAGCTAGAGAACAGCACGCGGCAGGGCTGCATAAACTGACACCGGAGGACAAGCGAGACATCGACCAGCTCAACAAAAGGTACAATTTTTAAATAATTTGTTTCCATATTTGATAGTCCTTGTTAAATAATTTTATTTGTACTTTGCCCGTGTTAAGGTGGGATTGTAGGGGACATGAGAAAATATCGGCGTCTTTGCAGTTTTGATAGCAAAACAGTATTTCGTCAAAAATAAAATATTGCTCTAGTAGAAACAAAGAGCTTAATTTTTTTCACATGGTGAAATCAACAGTTCTTGAATATCTGTGATAAACCTATTAGCGTTTGGTAAGAAACTTTTAAATGAAGAGAAAAGTTGTCATTAAATTCTAGGACATCCTTGAGAGATATTCAGGGAGTGTTTATATCAACCCGTGAAAAAAATTAAACTCCATGTTTATAGTGGAGAAGTATTTTATTTATTTTAGCCAATAAAATTTTTTGCTATAAAATTGTGAAAGTACTGCCCTTTTTTCATATTCCCTACATCCCCACCTTAACAAAATTCCAAAACACAGTAATGTTCGCATTAAAAAAAAAGTTAATGCATCATTTGAAGTACTTTTGTTTTAGAAATACTAATTCCTTTATTATGTTTGATTTAATTTTTCGATAATTTTGAAGTGTGCACGATTGTGCTAAGCTATCGGTAAAATAAAACAAATTAAATTTGTTGAATAAGTCAGACATTTTAACCATTAAACGAAATAAAATTGGAACAGTATAAAGATCATGCTAATGGTAACCTCTAATATATTTTAGGTACAAAGAAAAATTTGGCTTTCCCTTTGTGATCTGCGCCCGTGAGAACAAAGCCAATGCCATCTTGCTCGGACTAAAGAGGAGGGTGGATAATTCGAAAGAGTGCGAACTGGAAGAAGGAATACAAGAAGTCAAGAAAATATGTCGGTTAAGAATATGCGAGTTGGTTAGTCTTTAGAACAGAAGAACATTACATTTAAAATGAGATACTTGTTGTCAATTTGATACATTTTCTTTTAATTATCTAATAATTGGAATGTATAAGAATTAACATAACCGGAATGTTCAGTTGCAAAACTTAAGTCTTTTTTCCTAAATAATTAAATCATACTTAGCATTATTCTATTTTATTTGTTTTAGAGCTACAAGCATGAATGAAGTGTATATTTGATGGATTTAAGTTTTCCGAAGCTTAGTCGCAATTTATAAATGTACATTTTTATCAATGTTAATGGAAACTCAATTTTTTAAATTTTCGTTTTGTTATACATGTGGTCTAGTGAGCAAAGTTCCTGGCTAGAAATCCAGAGGTCCTTGGTTCAACCCCCAGCGGTTCCAGATTTTTCTGTGAAGCGGTGGGTCTAGAAAGAGATCAAACTCGGCCTCGTGAGGACAAACGAGTCGCTACTTGAATGGAAAAGTAGCGACTCACGTGTAGAAAACTCAGATTAACGGTTGGAGGGTTCGTTTTGCTGACCACATGACACTCTCTATCCAAACGTCGGCACTATCTTTGCCAACAGACGGCGGCCGCTCACGGTTGATATGGCTGATGCTATGGAATTTGCCATCCATGAAAGGGGGATAGAAACAAATCAAAGAAACATAAAATGTATTTTATAATGAAAAAAGAACCCCAGTCAATCTTCACGTTGCTGTCTACCTCTTGACCAATGTTTCATTCTGAAGTTCTATAAGAACTTCTCAGGAGTGTGTGGGAAATGAGGGACTTAACTATATAAAAGAGAAACCAAAAAACAAAGTCAAGGTGTGTCGCACATTTAGCACTTTCTCCTGATTTTCTTCAAGTGTGAACTGTGTTCCTCTTTTCATTTCATTAATGTGTTAGTTTATTTTATTTGTATCTGTCTCTCTCACCTGAACCCTTTTTCACTATATAGTAAAATATACCTTAAAAAAATGTAAAAGATGTCGAGATAAAATTAGTTTTATAACGGTCCTCCTCTAAAATTGATAGGGACCAAAAGGTTAAGTTTTTTTTTAGAAAAAGGTTGGCTTTCTTCACTTATTTTGTACCATTAGTCTTATGTTACTAATTTTTAACAATTTAGTATTAAAATTGTCCAAACATTTTAACCATTGGGCCTCATTACTCAAAATTTTCATTATCATTATAAAATTAATATTAGTATTAAAAAAAATCAATATTTGTTGTATCAAGTCTTTTTATGGTCAAATCAAATATAAATGTTTTCTATTGGCAATGCACATCTTAATTTTTGGGTGGTTTCACAAGTAATATTATGTATTGTTTAGTGAATTTTTTTTATGTATATATAAAAGTTATTTTATTCATCTATAGATGACAATAAATTCAAAATAATTCTTGTATTATTTAAATTTATTAAATATTTTGCAATTTTTTTTTTGTAGATAATGTTAATCTAAAACACAATATATTTTATAGTAATGAAAATTGATAAAACTAAAGAAAAAGGGTAAAAGAAACTATTAAGAGTAAATTTGATGAAGAAAGCACACGTAGGAAAAGAGGAAAAATGTGGGAAGAATCCAATGCACAAAGGTGACATCTTCTTCCCTTCTTTTGTCTTCTATAGTAGAAGTAGTTGGCACAGTGTTTCTCTTTAAATTAAAAATGGAGTAATCCTGTGTTTGTGTTATCTGTACTCTCTTCTTTCTTATTTGTGTTTGATAAAGGCAACAATGCCGAAATATTTTATTTGTGTTTAAATGTGTGTGTGTGACTACTTCTACTATAGAAATTAGGAATAATATGATACCTTTGTGCATTGGATTCTTTCCACATTTTTCCTCTTTCCCTAAGCGGGGCTTTCTTTATCAAATTTACTTTTTTTAGTTAATTTTCCCTTTTTATTTAGTTTTATCTATTTCCATTATTACAAAATTATTTAGCTATTGGGCCACCTCATTTTTAAACACAAACACAATATAGAGTAAAAATACTCAAATAAATTATAATGGTTGGTTATTCAAACTTATTTCTAAGCCATGTTTGTATAGGTTACTGGAGGGGTTATCATCACTTGGAACAGCACTTTATGAGTGAACTTTGTATCATTACCACATCCACCCTTTTCCACAGTTCATTGACAGCATATCAAGAAAAAATCTCGACCAATCCTGTATCTGAACCAGTCTTCAGATAGGATTGTTTAATGTAGCTAGTTGAACAAAACCACCTCACTATTTGTTGTGGGAAAAATATTGGATTAAGTGGATGTAGTGTTTCTACAGGTCATTATCGAGGACACTTTGATCCAATATATATAATAATTATTTCCATATTGTGGGTATTGTTGCCAGAGAATACAGTGAGCATTTTTTTAACGCCACATCTTACTATTATTATTATTAATAGCACCTTGTCTTACTACCCGTTCGGGTTATACGCACTTACGCTAATGTGTAATGGTAGGGTGATTGTGAGATGAAATGGAGGACCTACAGTTTAACGTGGGATCCGAGCCACGGTGGAGGCCTGGCATTCCACACATTCACAAGATGTCTTGTCAAAGGTGAAGGAAGGGTTTGGTAATCAGATAAATCTTTGCCGGGACCGAGGATTGAACCCCAACCGTCAGCACAGAAGTCTGACACCTTACCCCTAGACCGCCAGGTCACCTACCACATCTTACTACAAGTTCTGGTTATACACATATGTATGATTATGCTAATGTGTTGAAATTAGAGGAAATGTACTAGCATTTCTAAGGAGGTAAAGTGGAAAACCGACCTCGGTACACCCAACTGAGATGCTACCATGGATCTCCTTGTCGTCGGTTCTCCAATCTATTGCGAGAGTGGCATTATGGACCATGCGGCCACCGAAGTGGGTAGCGTTGGTTTAAAATGTACCTGTGAATTCTCATTATTATCAGTAGAATATAGCTTATGTATAAATGGTCAAATAGGGACAGTATGTGTGGGAGAGCATGTAACAGGTAGTTTTAACAAGCTCTGCTTACAGTGGCAACACCCCACAACACATCAATGCTTATTTTAGAAAAAGTGGATGATTGAACCACATTTTTTTTTTTACTAGAGGTATTTAACATGCATTTTATGAATTGAATTTACTGAATATCAATTAACACACGGCTTATAGAGTAACTTAAAATCTAGAACAAACCCAACATTTATCTCACAGCTATTAATTCATTTCTGTGAAAGAGTAAACTCCAATTTAATTAAAGATTAATTTTTCGGCCGTACCAAGAATCAAACCCAGGAACCTCCCCTTAGTTGGTATCTATCAACCGAGTTAAGTTGTCGGAATTGAACCATATGAAAATACAAATTCTATACCCTTGCCACCCTTTGCAACCATTTTAACGCCATTCAAAATCAACAAAAATAAATGTAGATTTAGTTTGTTGGTTCTATTTATTAATCATAACAATCGAGGGATTAATGTTTGTAATTTGAATGTGCTCCTCCTTGCATATTTCAAGAACAAACACACTTATTAAATAAGTAAACGAGGCGTTACACAAACAAGAAGTACACATTGCTCAGATTATTACAAAATGCCGAGCTGTTTTTCCAGTACGGCGTGTGGTTGCCCCATTTGCTCCCGAAACTCCGCCGTGTTCAGGAAGTCCTCAAAGCCGATCTCTTCGTCGCGGCCAGACAGAACATCCCTCATGAAATTGGAGCTAGGGAGGAACGGTAGTCTGCCCACTTTCTCGGCCGCGCGCAGCTCCATCGTCAGCCTGAGGGGTGCGTGCAGGCCTTGCAAGTTGCGGAGCATGGTCATGTGCATGAGCTCCTTGTTCTTAGTGTACTGAGAATAAGAACACATCAGCTTTAGATGACAATAATACAGGCAACTAGAATGTGACCGGCCTGCCAACAACATAAGCGTGTGCAGGGTGTGGCTGATGAGTGCCAGTTGAAAGACAATTTAACAATTACTGTTAATTAAAAACAAGAAGTAATCAATGTTTTATTTTACAAGATTAGTCTTTGAAAAAACCAACATTATAAATTACAATTCCATCCATCAGCTGGCCTAGAGACAATTTTCCTCTTTATTTTGTGGCTAGTGATGGCACCCACAGCACCCTGACTGCGCACACACATGCAAAAAAACTCAGATTTCAACTCATTTATAAATGGCTGAAGTCTATTATTATTATTAGCACCGCGTCTTACTACCCGTTCGGGCTATACGCACTTACACTAATGTGTAATGGTAGGATGATTGTGAGATGAAATGGAGGACCTACAGTTTAATGTGGGATCCGAACCACGGTGGAGGCCTGGCATTCCCCTGCATTATCAAGTTGTGATTAATACAAGTCTTGTCAGAGGCGAAGGGTTTGGTAATCAGATAAATCTGTGCCGGGACCGAGGATTGAACCCCGGACCTCAGCACAGAAGTCCGACACCTTACCGCTAGACCACCAAGTCACCCTGAAGTATATTAATTAGTATTAACAAATTCACTGCAGTAAAATGCTCCAATACAAATTACTTCAAGAGAAGCTTTCATGACATTGTGAATTTATATTTGAATAAATTTGTCAATACAAATTACAAATATTGGTCCTAAAGAATAAAAAGGTGTACAATTAAAATTATATATTAACCATATGTTATTGTTATTTTATTATAAGTTTTTATTTTAAAATCGAAGTTGAAGTTAGTATATTTTTACAGATTCTAACTCTGACTCCCCCCGAAATTGCTTTCAACTCAGATTCCACAACCAAACAAGGCTATTATGGTCACGATGCACAACAAATTTGAGATCATTAACAGAGATAGCCTATACTAGACTTTGCGTCAAAAGTTATTATGGAGGACTACTTTGTGAAAGCAAAGTTATTACGATACAGAATTATTATGCCCTGTGATGGGCGCTAATTATTAGGTTATTTTTTATTTATTGATATTGCTCCACGTTGGACGCCATTTAAAATGTTATTGAATTAATTGCCCCACGTTGGGCGCCAATTAAAACGTTACAGAATTATGTTGTGAGATAATTGATATTCATAGCCCCATGATTGAGCACCAATTCAAATGTTATTGAATTAATCGGTCCGGGTTGGGTGCCAATTATTATGCTACGGTATATGTTGGGCTGCCATTAAAAGGTTCTTGAAATTATTGTGGTACAATTGGTATTTATAGCCCCGTGATCAAGTGCCAATTAAAATATTCTCATTACCTGATGAGATAATTGGTAATTATAGCCCTGTGATCGAGCGCCAATTATAGTGATATTGGATATTTGATGAAATAACTGGTATTTATAGCCCCGTGATCAAGCGCCAATTGTAGTGATATTTCTCATTCTTATGAAATAAGTAAGACCTTTAAAATTTCACACAATGTATTAAGATGATTTCACCTTCGGCACTGAAGATGTAATTTTAGATGATACAGTTTAGTTGAACTACAGATTATTTTTCTGTGACATTACACTTTCCATGTTTTTACTGTGTGCTGTGTAGATTTATGTTACTACTCTAGATATTCATACACACAAGCGGCTTATATATGACTTACCCCTTGTCTCTTGGACCTCTCATGACCAGTGTCAAAACCAACTAATCGAAAGAGTCCTGGCGACAGGTGTTGTGAAGGCTACCTTCTTATTGGGTAGAAGGAGCTAGCGTCACTTGCTTTTTTGGTAAACATTATGGAGTTGATTTTTGAAATAAAAAAATAAGCTCTGTGGTGTAATCTATTGACATTAATTCTGAAAAGCGTGTGATTCTCCATGCATGAAGTATTAAAAAGATATTTTACATATAATACTTTAAAGAAAAATGCACTTCATCCATGACTTTTTTTAATATATGAGAGGGGTCCAAATCAGTATAATTACAAAGTCCTTGCGAGCGCATATATTTTCGTAGTAGAGTGATGCTAAGTTGTGCAGACATTTTACTTGTCCTTTGGTTTGCGTTACGAGGTTATGTTTGTAAGGTTCTGTAATTAATTAGGTGTTTTGTGCTACCTGATTTAAACTTGCCATCTCATTAGTCCAATATAATAATCTCAAAACATCTTTGTGTGTGCTTCACATAATCTAACTTTAGATAGGCCTATATCATAATTTAGGCCAATAGTTGGGATAGTACGCTTACACTGAGAGATAAATATTTTCTTTGAAACATAACACTAATCAAAATGCATTATTATTCACTATCAACACATTGATAATTGGGACATTCCAATGTTAAGGTTGATTGATTTTAGGTTTTATAGTAGGTGGAGGTTAATAAATTTAGGCTTCAACATATTTAAGATGTTAGTACAGTAGCCCCACGGCTTCTTTGGTGTTGAATGACAGTTCACAGCTGACAGCTAAAAGCTTTGAAAAGTTA
This sequence comes from Timema poppense, assembly GCA_902141375.1. Taxonomy (NCBI): domain Eukaryota; kingdom Metazoa; phylum Arthropoda; class Insecta; order Phasmatodea; family Timematidae; genus Timema; species Timema poppense. Next base: position 20,318 of record CABFOV010006645.1, on the reverse strand, counting down.
CTAGACCCAATTATGTATCCCTACGCCAAACCATATGATCTGTAAAATCATGTGTTTAGCAGCTGTCACTTCTGACAGTCAAAATTTAGGTATTATACCAAAATGTTGACTGTCAGAAGTCAGCTATGAGCTGTCAGTCAGCACCAAAGAAGTCATGGGGCTACTCTAGTATGTTGACCCAACTTATAGGAAAACATTAACCAAGATAATAGTCTCTTTGGTCTAATTTTCCATTGGTGGGGAGGTTGAGATTTGAATTCTATCTGGGTGTGATGAGTAGTTTTATTTTTCTAAATGTTTTCCAACCATCCCTCTACACAAATCTGAATACTTTTATTCTATAACTCTACCTTTAACATCTATACCATACTAGGGTAAAACACGTGGACAGACCAGTAGACAAGACAATAAAAAAGGTAGGCCTAACTCTTTTAAGATGTCTCAACAAAACTTTAATAATGTAATCCTATTAAAACTGGATCGTACATACAGTAGTTCCTTCTTGCTGAAGGAAAAACACTGACTGAAATTTTTTCACGGATCAAAACTATTTATAGCGAAGGTGTATGAACCAAACGAAAATGTTTAAGTGGTGTCGTGAGTTTAAAGAAGGCAGAACGAATGTTCATGGCGATCAGAGGTGTGGAAGACCTTCCCGTTTTACCGATGATTTGGTGCAAAAAATCGAGAAAACTGTTTTGTGAAGACCCCCGCTTGACAGTGGATGAAATTTCTGCGATGTTTCCATAACTCTCCAGATCTCTCTCTTACATGAAACAATTACAGAAGCTCTGGGATTCCAAAAATTGTGCACAAGATGGGTCCCAAACCAACTGGCAGTGCAGCACAAAGTGAATCAGGTCACTAGTGCTCGCGAGTTCCTTGAGAGATTTGAATTGTAAGATGAGGATGTTCTAAGCTCGATTGTGACTAGAGATGAAACCTGGGTGGCTCATTATACTCCTGAGAATAAAAGACAGTCATCACAGTGGCGGCACACCAGTTCCCCATCTGCCAAAAAATTCAAAACCTCAATTTCAGAAGAAAAAAAAAATCATGGCCACTATGTTTTGGGACTGAAAAGAGATCATTTTGATCGAATTTCTGCCTCAGTGGGAGATGATTAATGCAGCACGATACTGTGAGACCCTAAAAAAAATCAAAAGAGCAATTCAAAACAAACGGAGGGGAATGTTGACGAAGGGAGTGTGCTGGTTGCATGACAACACTCGCCCCCACACGACCAACACCACCAAGGTGCTTTTGGACTCATTTGGTTGGGACATTTTGAACCACCTCGCATACTCCCCTGACTTGGTACCTTCAGACTTTCATCTTTTCACCTCCTTGAAGACTCACATGGGTGTAAGAAAAAAAAATTCAACCGACAAGGAGGTGAAACAAGAGGTCCTGAACTGGAAGACGGTGATGGCGGGAGAATTCATTGAGGAGGACATCAAAAAGCTTGTGCCGCGGCTCTCAACCTGCATAGAACGGGAAGGCGACTACGTGGAGAAATAACGGACATATTTACCAACAAAATCCTGTAATTTTGTTTAAAATATATTTTTTTATAAATAGAAAAATCTAGTACTCTTACTTTCTGGACATGCCTTGTATTATCTTCACACAACATATTACACTTGTTCCAGTATCGACACATATATATGAAGAAAAAGCATTGGGTCATAAAGCATACATATTACCAAGAAAATAGTTACTTTATTGGCCAACTTCTCATACTAATTCATTTCCACGTGTGACAAAACTAGACATTACTATTTGAATGCATATTTCACATTATTATTTTTTGAATAAAATATCATGTGTGTATTGAATAATATAGGCCTAGTATTTTTTCATTTCAAACCGTAGGCAAACAAACTGATGTAAGAGATTTATTAAATTAGGCTGTGTTAAATCTTGCTTGCAAATAATGACTTGTGACTATCTTATCCTCGAAAGCAAAGCTAACTAGAGGTAGCAACTAGCTTTGCATCAAATGGTCATAATAGCCCTACTGGGGGTAAAGTTCAATTTTAAATGTTTATTCATTAGGACCTTATCTCGTCTCACCTCACAGATAACACCTGACATAGGTAAGTAAGTACTACAGCTCAAACCAGATGTCATGATATAGTTCCGTGTAGTTTATAAATATACTTTAGAACATGGTGGAATTGAAATAAGTGAAACCATGAAACTCGTACCAACTTTTCTGTTGTCAAATGAAGAATGCAGAAAACTACACTCTGATTACTTTTTCTGGTTTGAGCGTAGTCTTATTACCAGTTTATCAGTCAAGTGTTAAGTTCATTAATTACAAAATAAAATCGAATAAAGTTGACGACTAGTATTTTTTTTAAATATAAGCCTATTAAATACATTATCCAATAATTACTAAGAAGACCATAAAGTCATACTTACCATTTTCTCTGACTGTTCAAGAGGGTGAGAACTTGCAACATTGGGCCTTGAAGATGAGAGACTAGAACAAAATCATAATAAGTACGAGTAATATTGGACAATATCCCACAAGTCACAACGAGTTTTATCCTTCAAACCTATTTAATATTATGAAACATGTTATTCTATTTACCCGTAAGTCATAACATCCGGAACTCCGTAATGTCCTTCATGAATATCCAAACTTTCGAAGCCTCCGGGCTTGGGTTTCACTGAAGGCAGACCAAAACTCTGCAATAACACAATAAAATGATTAAAATTAAACTTTGCGGCGTGAGCCCACATGCGAACTTTACTGACCTAGCAGTCACCGCCATTTGCGATGATAGTACCACCCTTGATGAAAAGAGGGTGTCACGTGGTCAGCACAAGCCATCTGACCATTTATCTCGGTTTCATATCCCGGATCTGCAACTTATTTATTCAAATAGATCCTCATTCGTCCTCATAAGGCTGAGCTCGACCCTGTTCCAGATCCACCGCCTCACATAAAAATATTAGAAGCAATGGGGATCGAACTTAAAATCTCTGGATTAATAATCGGAAACTCTGTCCATTAAAGCTCAGAGGCTTTTAAATGACCGTAGATAATATTTTAATTCATATTTCCTTGGTAAGTCGGAAGATGATACATGTCTAAAGGGCCTCTAACAACAAAACGCAGTGTGGTGTCACTTTGACACAATCTTATTTCAAACAAAATCATGTCAAATACATTATTTAGGAGCTTTAGATTTATGCTATCACATTCCTGACTCGTCTTTAATAAGGTTTTCCACTAGGGTTGCTCTAAAACTGTAGGTTAAGATTGTTAAATAAACTAATACCGCATATAATTGAGATAACTTACCATTTTTATTCAAGATGTGCCTAATTTTCAAAAAACAAAAATATGGGAATACACCAAACACACTTTTATTGTATTACGTTTATATATTTATTGTATCGTCTCTTTTGCTTTTTTGCTCATGAATTGAAAACAAGAAACATGAGTTTACAAATTTTGTTTGTAGGACAATCGGCTACTGACAGAGTTAGATCGTATAATATGCGCATGCGTAAATATTCTTAATTGGCATTGAAACAAGTAATGGATATAGTGCCAACATATCTCATTATTTAAATTTTACCTCTTATGAAAGTTAAGAATTTATAAAAGGTTCTTATCCTAACTAAGCGAGATTGTAAAAGATCATCCAAAATAATATATCATTGAACTAATTTTATTTTTCCATTTGAGGTAGCTCCTTCTATTAGTGCGCATCCGCACTATAATATGATCGAACTCTGTCCCTAGAAAGAGCCTTTATATACAGGTTAGCCAATCATTCAAGATGTTTATCTATATATACCTTTAGAGTATAGTATTCCACTTTGGTTATAGAAAGAAAATTTATAAAAGTTGCTAAAAATACGTATCCCATGAGTTCCACACATAGATATCTACTTCAAAATTTGGAGCAAGTCAAAATACCATATAAATACATTATGAATAATAAATATAAATTTAAAATTTCGTTTGAAAGAACTGGTGTGGCTAAATAATAATAATAATAGCAATAAGCAGCTCCTCGGCCTGAGATCACGATCATCTATACTGACCGAGACACAGAGAACAGACGCCGTCATTAGAGAGGGTAGTGCTACATTTGTGGATAGGGAGTGTCATGTAGTTAACACAACTAGCCCTATGGCAGTCTATAAAAAGGTTAATTTTCAATCGTGAGTTTGTCACATTTTGTAGTAGGCATTTAAAAAAATCTCTTATTTTTCTCCAAAGTTTTATCATTAGAATTGTTCCCTTTTCTTATTTTACGTTTATTTATTAAATAATGCTAAATAATGATATAGTATGTAACATTAGAATGAACTTGAAAGAGATAGGGTGTAATGTGGTGGACTGGATATAGCTCTCTCAAGATATGGATATCTGGCGTACTTTTGTAAGCAAAGCGATGAATTTTCGAGTTCCTAATCCCAGAGAGTAAGTTCGGTAGCAAATATTGTTGCATAAAAGTTTTGTTCCAATATAATCTAGGCTTCTTAAGGTGGCAGTGTATGGACAAGAGAAAGGATAAGTGTTTTTGCAATTTTCATGGATAACCAGTTTTTTGGTCAAAATTAATAAAATACTGCTCCAGTAGAAACTTAAAGTTTAATTTTCTTCACATGGTGATATCAACATTTGTTGGATATTGTTTTGTCGTGAGCATAACGGCAATGGATTAAAAACTTTTCAAATTAAGAGAAAAGGATTTAATTAAATTATAGGCCACTCTTGACAGATATTAAAGAATTTTCAGGTTACCCTGTGAATAAAACTAAGCTCCATGTTTCTACTGGAGCAATATTAGGTTTATTGTGGCCAATATATATATATATAAACTGCAAAATCTCAGCCCTTTTCTCGCGTCCTATACACTCCCAACTTGACAATATATTAGTTAGTTTATTTTATTACCGAGTCTTACAACCCATTCGGCTTATTGTTTGTTTTATTATAATTTACTTTCCGAAGCACCAGTATAGAAACAAAATTCCAATTGTCATTGTTGTGACATTTCCTTGGCTAGTACATTAAAACTTAATAATTGAACGTCATTTTAATAAAATTTGTTACAAGATAAACATGGATGATAGCTCATCAATTGAAGTCAACAAAATAAAAAAGAACAGTAGAAATCAATCTGTAATGGTATTGTTTAGTTACATTTAAAATCATAGCACAAAAATTGTAAAACTATACAAAGCATATTTTATAGCTAAAATGATTTGAAAGCTTATATAAAGTAGGCCTAAACTTAAAATTTAGCTCACTGGTTTTTGAGGTTAGACTTGAGTTCAAATCCCGACCGAGTGCATTAAGTGTGGTATACATTTTATTTTTAATGGTTGTGTTAAGTCCAGGCGAATGCTTGTATATTTTCTTAACATGTCTTAGCTCCCTTACGCCGTGTCCACATACAGTATATTGTGAAACATCCTGAACGTGTAGAAAAATACCTCCCACAAACAAACAATTTAAACCAAATTATTGCAATAAGTTTTATCTCACTGCCACTGAGAATGAAAAATTACCATAAATTTAAATGCAAGAGTTTATCTCGACCTAAAATAATTAGTAGATATTTCAGTGACATTCGATATAAATTATTGTACAATATTTTTTACTATCCTTAGAAACAAGTTGACCAACTTTGTGGAGTGGTCAGAGTTTCTGGCTAAAGATCCAGAGGTTATGGGTTCGGTCCCAGGTGCTTTCAGTTTTTTCTGTGGAGCATTGGGTCTGGAATGAGGTCAACTCAGTCTCGTAGGGGCAATGGAGGCACTACTTGAATAAATAAGTAGCAGATTCGGTGTAGAAAACTGAGAGTAATGGCTGGAAGGTTCATTGTGCTGACCACATGACATCCTCTGTCCACAAATATTAGCACTACAATCGCCAATGTATTGGGGCCACTCGGTCGATATAGCTCACTTGCAGACTGACGCCATGGAATTTACATTTTTTTAGAGACAGGTTAAAACTAAATAAATACAATATCTATAATAATTCCTAGGAATGTTGTCAAACATTTGACCATTTCAAATAATTGATTAAGTTATTAAAAATAAATTAAGAAAAATTTAATACGTTGTAGTTTTTCAAAAAATGTTAGCTGTGAGTAAAATGCAATAAAAATAGAGGGCAAGCGTTACTATTTTTTTAAAAAGATATAGAGAATCGTGTTTTAGGGTTTTATAAGAACATATTTTATTAATTTAAAGAATTCTGAATGATACATCTCAACGTCCTCTTAATAAATAGATTTTTTAATTTTCTAACGTTGGTTGCCAGTTTTTAAAATCTATCTCAAAAATTAATTTGTAGCCATCTGTGGGAACGTGCTAGCTCACAGCCAGCAGGGACGTACCAAGGGAGAGGGAGGGGTTGGTGTTCCAACGCCCCTCCTCTCAAAAATAGTGATAATACATAATTTATTTAAGATTTAAAAATGTTAAAAATACTCTTCGCCATCTCCCGTTGGGGATTTCCCCTATTAATCATCGTAGATAGAAACCCCTAACAGCAAAATATCTTTGAGTTTGTCAACAATAAACCAACGAGCTCAAGTCTGTCCGGAACTTGTTGCAGCTTCCAGATAAGGAAGAGAGAAAACTCCACCCCAAGACTCGCTTCAAAGCCGTGGTTCATCTTGTAATGGCCAACGCCTATTGGCTGGGGGATGTCGACGATGTGCCGCTCGGAAGTAACGCGAGACTCAACGTCATCTTGCTCAAGAAAAGAGGGAAAAGGGAGAAGCAAAAGTTACTGACCCTCCAGGTAGATTAAATACCCAAGCAATGCTCTAATAGTTTTTAAACTGTCCATAAAACAAAGTATGTCGCAAGCTTATTTCTAGAGGTTATCATAAGGCCCCTGGCTATGTCGAGTATAAGTCTAAAACCTATTTTGTGGGATGGTGGGCGGGAGGGTGAAAAGCGTGGCATGACCTCACAACTGACCAAAGTATTCTTCCGCACCAACAAGAACAGATAAATCACGGAAAACATAGATGGCACTAGCTACCGGACAGGTCTTGCGGAATAATCATTAGTTTGGAAATATCAGTTTCATCGAGAACAAGTGAAATGTTCATGTTAATATTTTCAACACCCCTTCTAAGATAATTTATCGATGTTTATTGATTGTTATATCTTTGGTTATGCAGCATGCAGCTTTCTATTTGAAAACGTCAATTTTATCGATATTTGATCACTGTTAAAATAATTATTGAGGAAATGGGTATATAAAAAGTATAGCTTAATCAACATGATTCTATTCTTGAACAAACCTTTTCCGAAAAGAAAATTGCAAGACATTAAGAATTCTTAAAAATAACCGTTTGTTCCCATGGCTCTGCATTTCCACGCCAAATGAAAAGGGGCCAATCGCTTTAACATACCGTGAGGATGGACTAGTGTGATCGAGTGGTCTAACGGACTAGATATTTGTCACCTATGGGATGATGGGATGGTTTTCTTTTATCTCAGTTTATATCGCTAAAGAAAAGCGTCAATTTTACTAGGAGAGGACCACCCTCGCTTAGTCATAAGCAGTGTTTACAACATCGGTGACTTGTTCCTAGTTAGTACTAACATTACCAACTACTTTTTCATGCTGAATTTTTACGAAATTAATTTGCGCCCGTTTGGCTGACTACCCCTTTAATTTTCAATGAGCGCTCTTCTCATCTTCGCCTTACACTGATACATACATATTTTCCTTTGACTAACCTCGTAATATCCATTTACTAAGTTTAATACAACTCGTCCTAAAATATCATTACTCACTAAAAGGACTTCTGTATCAGAAATAATTCAGACTTTTGAACTCTGGTCATTTTTAGCAAAACATGCCAGTCAATTCAAGATTGGTCGGATTCAGTGTTTTTGTTGTCCCATTGGTATTACTACTCATCCAAACCACCGTTTATATATCAATGATATCTGTAATGTGAATGGATGAACATTTGAGGCAGTTTCAAGCTGTCATTTGCACACCATCGTGTAAGAGAAAAATAAATATTCTGATATACCTTTCTCTCTTATACACATTCAAGGCAAAGTGGCATTTTGTCATTGTTCGCTAATTTATATAAATCTATTAGATACGTCAATGAATGTGAATGTTAAATGTAATAATAAAAGGTTTGAACATGATAGTAAGTTAAAAACTTGTGATTTC
>CABFOV010006644.1:7485-33295 GCA_902141375.1 Timema poppense | reverse complement strand
GGAGTTCATGTAGTAGAAGGTGGCCCTCTGCTGAGAGCCGTACACGTAGTCTGCCTTAGCGATGAGGTGGCCCCTCGAGAGGTAGTAGTCGGAAGTACTGGACACGTACTGAGCACCGAGGTCCGTCGATCCGAGGATCGTGCTGAGAGTGGCGATCTGCTGGTTGCGGCCGTACTGCGTGTTAGGGGTGAGGTTGGGGTAGAAGCCACCCTCAACCCAACTGGGACGAGGGAACCCCGTCTAGAAACAAGTTCATAGTTGTGGTTTTACTCTTAGGGGTGAGGTTTGGGTAGAAGCCGTCTTCCACCCAGCTGGGACAAGAGAACCCCGTCTAGGAACAAGTTCATAGTTGTGGTTTTACTCTTAGGGGTGAGTTTGGGGTAGAAGATTTCTTCCGCCTATTTGGATCAGGGAAACCCACTTGAAGACAAATTGAAAGTTTAAAATAACACTTTACTAATATATATTATACAAACTACCCAATGGGCACGTAGATAAAGGTTAAAGTACTGTCATATTTTGATCTACCGGCTACAGGAAAGTCTTAGTTCAAATTCCAAAATATGTTCTTTTTAACTTGGTTTGTCCCACACCCACAACAAAAATTAGGGTATTAGTCCTCTATAGTCTACCCTCACCATTATTGTAACTGTATGGATGTCCCAAACGGGTAGTAAGTTGGGGTGGCAAAATTAATTTATGAGGTGAAGCATAGGGTAACAGTGATGCTGTTCTTAAGGACGCTTCTTAACACACATCTACATTTTAAAAAAAACTGGTTCATTAACAGTCTATCGAAACTGAAGAACAGAGCAAAATGCTATCACGTGACTTCGGGATTACTGATTTCACTAATTTCTTTTCAGGGACCCCCAAGGGTCTCTATCTATCACAGTATGCAGGTTTTGCAGCCTTTCGCTGTGTAAACCACTAAACGCCATCGGGAGCGCTCTTCGCTTGACCCATTCGATTTGATTTGGAATATTTTCGTATTTTTATGCTCTTCTCGGCACCCGATCAAATTTCAAAATCAAACAACTATTAGTGTGAATGCACTGTGTATATATAACACTCAAACACCTGCCGCGACTGTTGGTAGAATGTTTGAAATAACTCGTTAAATTAAAAGGGTGTGTAAAGATGTGATGAGCTGTGTCGAGACACAATGCTATTATTTGAAAATATTCATCGTGACATTAATCTGAAAGCGCTCTTTCTCAAATTTCCAACGCCTTAGCTGAGTAGATAGCGTGTCTGTCTACTGAGCTAATGGAAAAAAAAATCCTTGTTGAAATATGGATTTAACCTTTCACATTGATAAATAAACGACCGGGGAGTGGATTTTGTACCTGTTCTAGTCTTAAGTCAGATTATAAGGCATGTGAAGCTACGGCAGGCCTATCAAGCCGGTAGTGGAAAAATATATGGTTTGAATAAGATCTGACCCAGACCACAGGCTGGAAACAGTAATGGATGTAAAAAAGCTGTTCTCAACTAGATTTTTTGTCAGCCGATTTTCAGCTGACTGTCAGCTGTTTCTAGTTTGGGCTACAAAGTATAATGAATCAAAGTACATTTCTGATGGTTGCTGCTGTGAATTGCTGGGGCACTTAAACAGATTGCGCTCTCTGTTTTAAGTGAACACGTGAATAGGTTCTAAAATGATCATGAAACAAAACAGTAATGACGGGCATGGGCACTTACCTGCAGTCCGCCGATGTTGGCCACCAGTTCGAACTTGGTGTATATGGGGTTTGCATCGGCGGAATCGAAGCAGATCTCATGGAGGTTGTAGAAGTTGTTGCCCACCAAGAAACCTACCTCGAGCTCAATGTTCTTGTTGTAACAGATTTTACCGGTAGCCCTTGCCGTGTGGGAAGGTATGGACCTACAAGATCCGGTAAAGTGTAAGGGTATGTGGTTTAGATTAAAACTATCTATACTTTACTCATTTCTAGTATATGTAGAAAAGTATTGATAGCAGTACTCTAAAGAAACAAGCCCTCTTAGTGTAACAGGTATAAAATTTAGTGTGACAAGTAAACATGAACTAAAGATTGTCCACTCAGCTTATTTATCTAATAATTTGACTGACTAAGGGCCGGTCTTATGACTCCTGGATAGATATTAATCTGGCAGATAAATATTTTTATCTGGTGGATAAGTTAAAAGTACGTCTTATGATTTCCAGATAAAATGTATTTATCCATCACATTTTTATCGTGAGGTTTAAGTATCTGATAACTTTTATCTGAAAGTTAAAATGGTTGTTGCCATAGTGACGCGTTGTTTTTCATGAGGTTTCGCCTATCAGAATCTGTTTTAGGTTAAAATATTGGTTCACGTGTTTAGTAGGCACAGGTTCAGGCTCAAACTTGATAAATCTGAGAACATTTAATTCGCCATTTTATATAAACTGACAAGCTATTTGCAGAGTTATATTTATATAAGAACAAATGATCAAATTATGAGTACAATAAATGAAACTTTGTAAATGTTGTACCCAACTATTGACCACATTTTAGCAAACACCGAAATTTGTACTTGCAAGACAAATTAGCTTCTGCGCCTACGTGACGCCATCTATTTACTCGCACTCGTTTAGCCGCCATTATTTAACAAATGTTGAGCGTTTTAGTTACTAGCCAGGTTGTACGCATGCGCGCACCAGTAAAAACAGTAACAACCTTGTGTTTTATGCACACACAAAAAATTATCCTACAGATAGCTAACCGGCAGATAAATCTAGCTCATAATACGTGTAGAATATTAAAGTGGCTGATAACTTTTATATGATAGCTAACTTTAACCTCCTGATAACAATATGCATGCGGTAGTCATAATACTGGCCCTTATTAAGGTAATTCATGAAATACATAGTTATTTTATGAAATACCGGAGATATACACTTTAACGGTAACATTTATAATAACAGCATCCTAAGTATACTTGAAGGGAAATATCCACACACTTTGGTATATCTGATGAGAGTGACAGTTCTGTGATTTCAAAACCATAAAACAATCTTTAATTATCTTAGAACGGTCTGTTGCGACACTGTTAAAAAAACTTTATTTTATTGAGGAAGGCTAAATCAATGTTTATTACCATTCACTTTGAACTTAAGAGCTACAAAATTATGGGTGAAACGTCGTTAAAAATTACATAATTTTATTTTAACATAGTTTTTTTAAATTATAAAGCCTAAAATGGAAGGTTTTTGGTGCTATATGAATATGTTAGAGCACGTCACCTTAATTTTGGCGTAAATTGTATTTTAAAATAACAAAGCCCATAAATAACACGGGGATTCTCAACGTCTACAGCGTGTCATGGTACTGCAGCAGGTGGCTTCCTTAAGTAAAAAATATTTCTAAAAGTTGCTTACGCTAGCAATAGTAGGAGTACCTCCAGGTGAGGGTATTAAACCTGTAGTTGACTCCGTTTGTTACAAATTTTTCCCCAAAACTTCTGAAGCTTATTCATGATACTCAAGTATCTGTCATAACGACCTGTACACTCTCGACTTAGTCTGTGTCCAGTGTGATAGTACCTGCAGGTGAGAGTGCTGAAGGCGTAGTTCACGCCATTGATCCTGAAGTTTTTTTCCGATACGCAGGTGGCGGTGACCACTGAGTTCCCTGTCCCTGCTACGTTCAGGAAGTTGTTGGTCCCCGGGCAGGCGAGTGTAAGCGTCTCCCCCGCGAGGAAGTTGATTACGTCCCCCGGTACCGTGGGTAGCTTGAACCCATATACGTCCAGGGACCCTCCGGGGATCAGGAGCAGGGGTTGGGGTGCTGCCAAGTCTGTGTTCACGCTCACTGAGCACCCTGAGGGACAGCAAGAACACCCGGGGGCGGGGGGTGGTTAGAGATAACTGTCTGCTGTTAAAAGTGCATAATAAGTTATGTTAATGCACATGCGCAAAGTATAAAATATACTTGTCTGCGTTCCACCATTTAAAATAAAAATTGTGCTTCACGTCTTGATACCCACATGGAAAATTAGCTAATTTTTGCTGATGGAGTAGGGATGAGGAAGATATAATTTACAGCAAACATCCTCTGTACATCCAGTCAAGATTTGAACCGTAACCTTACCGGCACTGGCAAACCAGACCAGCCTAGCTAGGTTGAATCCTCAACGTCAAGTCGTGTAGTATGGTTTGTCGATGATGGGAAGATCGGGGCTAGAATTCTGGGTCGAGTGTAAAGTGGAGGCTTTTCCTTAAATGCTTTCCCAATCTCACTCCACGCCAATGCGGGTATATTCTTATAAATTCTACCTCACTATCGCCTTATTAACAAATTAATTAAATGCGGATATCACTTGCAGATAACAAGACACGGTGGAAAAAGTATTAAAGACGTACTTTCGATAATATGGGGAACTATAGTGTGTATGCAATTCCAACATCACCTTGCGTGGCGGGTCAGCAAGTGGATGGTCGCTACAGGGGCAACATTTAAATAATAATAATAATAATAATAATAATAATAGTATTGTATTATGTGTCATAGTATGTTGTCCATCAAACAATGATGTATCACGGCTTGTCTGTCTGTTTAGTGACCAGGCTTTCATGATATTTAATTTTAATTTTATTAGCTAGATTTGGTACCGGTTGGTATGGCAGCCATCATAAGACCATTCTAAGCTAACAGGATGAGGTGGGTTAATATGAAGGAAATTAATCGGCATTTCCCTGAAGAGAGAAGGGTAAAACACACTGTCAGGAAAGGAAACACCATTTGATTGATGTGTAAAACCACAAACCCAATGCACCCAACGAACATTAGAGCCTAGATCTCACCTGACACAGAAGAGCCCGACACATTGTACAGCTTGACCATCAGTGTGGGTTATGCATGTTGTCACATCCTAGTTTTAGTTTTATACAAGCGTTTAATGGACTAGGACGTCACTTTTTTTTAGCACCACATCTTACTACCCGTTCGGACTTTACGCTGTCATGTGTATTGAATTCCTAAACAGTTCTTCGTCTATCAACGCTAATGTGGGTGCATTTCTTATAATACCATGTTCACTATTAACTCAACATCCACGTAATGTAGCGTAGGCACGACGTTACATAAGGTTAATCTCGTTTTAAAAATGGAAGCCATCATCATATAGTTAATGTCATAGTGACATTCACTTAACGTAGGCCTAATAAGTATTCAGTAGAAAACTTTATGTTGTGGGAGGGCATATAGTTTGTTTGCCCTCATGAATACCAAAGCGTCTTGGCCTTTTCTTACACTTTTATTTCTTAGCTCTACTATGTTTATATCGAAAGTTCTTGAAGCCGAATTTGTCTTAACTACTTTGAGTTCCATATTAGTTAACAATTTGTTTTAAAATCGTTCAACTCCATCAACTGTGTTTTTCTTGAGTTTTTACGTTACGTTATGTGAATCCTGATCACACATTATGTTTCTTTATGTTACGTATACACTAAGTAAACGTTATGTCAATCTTTATCCCAGTATAAGTTATCCGCAAAATGCTTACCCCTTAAATAGTATAGTTCCTTTATGTTGAACTTATCAATTAAAAAAATGCCTCATGTCCACAAATTTATTTTTGATAAAAAAACCATTAATAAATGCTACAACACAATCGTACAAACTTACTTATATAGTCTATTACAACTCGGAACAAGATTTTTAAAACAGGTATTCGGTAAACAAGTGAATAAGTTTTCCTCCTTAAGAACAAACACATCACAATAATTAACAATTTAATAGTATACAGTTTAAAGAAAGTTGTTTAAAAACGTTTTTTATTTCAAATTTTCAAAACTCTGTTGTCTATAAACTTCCATCAAATGGTTTTAATTTGTTATCATAAAAATATTTTCTGAAGAAATAACGAGAAAAATCCCCAGATGCACTAAATATTAAAAGCCATATTAAAAAAACACTTTTTTTTCATAACTTAACTACCTACCCTAAATTAATTTACTCATAAATTATTATTTACCATGTAAAATAGTTCCACGATACCAATTTCGAACAAAATCGTTAGAGATATTTTTCGGCAACAGCATGGTCTAAGGCGATTTTCTCGAGATAGACTAGACTGCCGATGGCGGAGAGTTCGAGGTTCTAATCTCGGTCGGGTGTACTGAGGGTGGTTTTACAAAATAGTTTTCCACCATCCCTCCACGCAACTGCGGGTACACTTCATTAAAATATAACCTTTTTAACCACTGAAACAATTATCGTTATTAGTGCATACACGTACAAATTGAACGGGTAGTAAGACGTGATGATAAAAAAATAAATTATTACAATATTTTATTTTTATTTGTAAAGTAAAAATGGATAGTTTAATTTTATATTCAAACAAGTTTGTGCTAAGAGCAAACAAAAAAATGTGACAAATAAATAAAAATTTTAAACACAAACATTTATTTTAGTTACTGATTATGTTTTAATTTTTTATATAAATAATCTTTGTTTTTATTAAGTTGATGGCTTAAAATAAAGCAACCGGTTAACTATAAACTGGATTTTCTGTGATGGTTAGGCTGACAGTCAAATACCAGCTGGTATCTCTGACGTGGGGAGTGAATTATCACTGTGTTTTTTTGTGTTTTTTCCAAACTAATGCGGTTGCACTTCCTCTGAAACTACCTTTCCTAATATTGGTGCTAAATTTACTTATTAAACAAGGTTAAATTATTGATTTTATTTGTTGGATGTGAGCGTGAAATATGAAAGGTTGCTGGGCGAAAAACTAAGTTTACAAGAACATAAATGGATTTTTGAAATGAATGCTAATATTATATAAAGTGCTTGGAACAAACTAAAAGAGGTTGTAGTTGAATGCGCGAAAGATGTGTGTGGATCTGAGGTAGTAAGAAACTTAAAAAGAAATGCATGGTGGACTTAAAATTTGAAAGAAGCTGTGAGAGAAAAGAAAGAAGTATACAAACTAATGATTGCTGTGAAGGGTGAAACAGAACGCAAGAGGTTGTGAGACATATACAAAGAGAAAAAGATTAATGCAAATAAAGAAGTAAAGGACAGTAAAAAGAAAATGAGACTAAAAGAAGGAGAAAGAATGCAGAATGGTTTTGAAGGAAATAAGAATATGTTATATAAGTGAGTAAAGAGAATGAAAAAAGGAATGCAAAGAAAGATCTATGGCATTTAAAATGAACGCGGTGAAATGATTTGGCATGAAAACAGTGTAATATTGTGATGGAGGAAATATTTTGAGCAATTGTATGGTGAAAACAGTGGTATAAAATAAGGAAAATATTATGATGAGTGAAAGAATTAACGGGGCTGAAGTGTTAAAAGCTATGAAAGCATTAAATAATGGCAAAGATGTGGGCAAAGATGCGACTATATGTGAGATGCTTAAGTGTGGGGGCGTGGTTCTACTTGCATGATTGCGTGAGTTGTTCAATGTGTATGCTAGTATTTAGGATGTTCCTAAGGAGTGGAAGAATGCTGTCACCGTTCCTTGTACAAAGGCAACGGCAGCAAGAGTGAATGTAAAGAATATAGGCCAGTTAGCTTATTGAGTATTCCAGGCAAAGTTGTTGGGAGATATCTAATTGAAAGGGTGTGTGAAAGAACTGCGGACAAAATTTGGGGTATGCAATGTGGTTTAACAAAGGTAAAGGCTGCATGGACCAGATACTTGCATTGCAGAAAGTGAGTAAGAAATGTATAGTAGTAAGGGAGAAAGTTTATTGTGCATTCGTTGAGCTGGAGAAAGCGTACGATTAGGTGAATAGGAGTATGTTATGACATGTTCTTAGAGAGTACGGTGTGGATGCATGGTTAGTAAATGCAATTATGGAGGTTTATGATGTAAGTAAAGCGTGCGTTAGGGTCAATGGAGCTTTGAGCGAATGGTTTTACATTGAACATGGAGTTAGACAAGGTTGTGCTATGTCTCCTTGGTTGTTTAAAGTATTCATGGGTAAGTGTATGAGGGGCACTTGTGAGGACGCGATTGATGAACAGATGTTCAATGTGAATTTGAGAGCGCTGTTATACACAATAATGGCTGAAAATGAAAGTGACTTTCAGAACGTATTAAATCGTTTTAATTTGGCGACAGACATAACGGATCTTCGTATAAGTGCCTCCAAAACTAAGGTGGTGGTTTTTGATTAGGACGGATCAGGAAATGATTGCCAGCTTAGTATAAATGGAAAACTATTAGAACAAGTAAATGGTTTTGTGTATCTGGGCAGAATGTTCTGTAAAAACGGAGGGATGGATGGTGAAATCGACAGATAAGTGAATGCATCTCGGAGAGTAGTTAGATGTATGTGGACTAATGCAAATAATTAAGTAGTATCGAGGGAGGAAAATATGGCAATCTATAAAAATGTGTTAACGCCAACATTGTTTTATGGATGTGACGCGTAGGTTTGTCAGGAGAAACACAAGAGCGAGGTGAATAAGGCCGGAATAAAATATCTAATAAATGTATGTGGAAAAACTCATGTGGATAAAGTCAGTAATGTATGGGTGCTGAATGAGTGCGGTAAATGTGAACGAAGTGTCTTAAGTTGATTTGGGAATGTTGCGAGGATGAATGTTGATCAAGAGACGAAGCAAATAAATGAAGGTAAAGTGTGTGGATCGAAAGGAAGTTGTAGGCCATGTAAAACGTGGCTCAATGTTGGAGACAAATAGAAACATTAAGAGCTTTAAGAATAAAAGCGTAGGCATGACTGTGTATAGATGCTGCTGAAGCGAAGGGAGTATGCAAGCATAGGGAAGTGTAGAGAAAGTTAGTGAGGATGGATTAATAACGGAGCTTTTTTTTGCTATATGAATAGTTTCTTGCCTTCCCCGTAAGGAAGCAGTTTGATTATGTATGTATGTATGTATGTATGTATGTATGTATTTATGTATGTATATATGTATGTATGTATGTATATATATGTATGTAAGTATGTATGAAATAAGACAGTCCTACACGTTCCAAAACTCTTACCCGCTTTAGGAATGATGGCAGCAGCGTCTCCAGTACCAACCAGGCCCATAAACAGTGATAAAATAACTATTGGCAGCATTGTATACATTACGCTCAGTTTTAGACCAATGTCAATTAGCATAAAAAAAACTAGCTCTACAAATGACCTAATCTAGAATTTAGGTCACAGAGAATACGGTCATTTATCAATGAACAAATCCCATTGTAATACAATTATTTATATATCCACGCCAACATCTATCATTGTAGTTTTTATATAGAAATAAATTAATCGTATTAGAGATTAGATAATCCATTATTAATAATGGTGGGATAAAAAACTATCTTTAGAAATCCCGATCAAGGGAAATGACAATAGCATGTCAGTACTTAAAGGTGATGCGAAAATAATAAAAATGTAATTCGTGCAAGAATGATTCATTTGCAGTTTTATAGTTTAACATACATGTTATACACTTAATCTTATGTATTTTTTTCTTTTATTTGACCTACACTAACCTAGTAAGTAGGCACGTATGCAGAGTTGTTATTCGGGCGAGGGGGGACAGGGAAGAGAGCACTCTTGAGCGTTGTGAGATAAAAATATTTCATTTCTGTTCTTGAGTGGACACGTCCATGTCTTATGATCCATGACATGACCGCCCACGTAAATAGCAGGTTGCAGCTGACCCCACATTACTTTGGTTCAGTGTATGACTCAAGACGACAGCTCACGTTGCGTGTAGCATAGATTACACTAATCCATATAGATGTTTATGGTAATTAACGTCTCATTATTATAATATTTTTTTCATTTAAAGTATTGGAAGGATGCAACTTCATTTTAATTGGATGTAGTATTATTTATATTTGCGCGTGGGTTCCTGCCTGACCTTTAAAATCTCCCATACCAATTATCTATAGAAGGATTTAGGTAGGAAGAAACTTTCAGAAAATAAAAACTTTTTACTTTACTATTAGAGGTTTTATTTAGCACCACTTCTCACGAGTACCCGTCATTTGGCCTAAAAGTCATTTGGCCTAAAAGTCAGTTAGCATAAAGTCATTTGGCCTAAAGTCATTTGGCCTAAAGTTTAGGCCAAATGATTTTAGGCCAAATGACTTTAGGCTAACTGACTTTAGGCCAAATGACTTTTAGGCCAACTGACTTTTAGGCCAACTGACTTTAGGCCAAATGACTTTTAGGCCAAATGACTTTTGTCGAACTTAACTAAATCAATTTTTGTATTCGAAATACATTTTAGGCCAACTGACTTTTAGGCCAAATGACTTTTAGGCCAAATGACTTTAAATAAATTTGGAATGTCCAAGTTTTGTTCGTAAACATTCGCTATGATGTATTGTGATGTTAATAGAGGGCAGCGTGTGTCCTATTTAGTTAAATAGTATATACTATCGTTTCTAAATACACGAGTCTGGGTAGTGTCTGCCAGATTTCAGTAAAAAAATTACATCGTATCCAATTCCAAGAATCTATAAATCCGGGACTCGTTTAGATTTGTTTTTAAATAAAACTCTCTCTTAATGAAATTACCAAGCTCGGTGAAACGTGACTGTCGGCATTTCACCTAAACATTATTATTATTATTATTATTATTAGCACCGCGTCTTACTACCCGTTCGGGCTATACGCACTTACACTAATGTGTAATGGTAGGGTGATTGTGAGATGAAATGAAGGACCTACAGTTTAACGTGGAATCCGAACCACGGTGGAGACCTGGCATTCCTCACATTCACAAGATTTCTTGTCAGAGGTGAAGGAAGTTCATGTTCTTAGGTTATGTTTGTTAAATCAATTTGGCGAATCTGTGTTGAATGTTTTTTAGTTTTTTTAAACATTTTAGCCATCATTACTAACAAAACTATTACACATGAGTTCATTTATAAATAAATGGTAGTCTAATACACAATCGTACACACTTTCTCATATAGTGTATTATAGCTGGGAAAACAATTTTAAGAAAAGCTTTTCAGTAAACTACTCCCAAGCAAGTTTTCCTAATAAAACAAACATATCACCTTTTTTAAGTATGTTAAATTTTTCATATCTCTGCGTGCTATAGATTGGGCTGGGCATCGCACACAGACAAACCTTTCCTTTTATTATTATAGAAGATATCAGTAGTATCCAACCTAAGGGTCCCGTCGCTGGCCTGTTTCGGGTGGGGTCATATTGATTGTCGAGTCTATAGCATTGTAGTGACTTTTTTTAATTGACAATAATTATAATAGAAAAGTGCAAAATTCTAATATAAATGCAAATGGTTAAAATTATAAAGATCGTGAAGTTAACTATGAGGTTGCTGGGTGGTTGTGGTGGATCCAGGTCGAGTGTTTGCCAATTTAATCTCAAATTTCAAAGGATTGTTCCATCAGAAATTCCTGAGGGTGGAACATTCCTCTCCTTCCACCAAAAGTCTCACCCCCACCCCCCCATATACCCTCCACGTCCATAATGTTATAGATTCACTTCAAATGCACTGATTGAATACTTATCGACTAGGACTACAAATTGCCTAGCAATAACCTTTTCGATAAAAATTATAGTTTTATCACTAATTTTTTTTTTATATTTTTACAGAAAACTAGGGAAGCTGGAATGTTATTCTTTTTCACTCAACCGATTCACTTTATTTATTTAGGGTTAAACAATCCGCTTGAAATGCATAACCTCAGGTTTTAATTAATATTCTAAATTTTATCTCTCTAGGTATTCTTGATTTTGGAGATACCCACAACAGTGCTCAAACAGTATAACATGCAAAGCTCTGTATATATGTAAAATAAAAATATATATACATACAAGGTGAACCAGCTCGTCTAGTTATATTAACTACATAGTATTTGTTTATTCTCTGTATCTACATAAGGTTCCCAGGCGCTAGTATGAATCTAGGCTTTCCTTCAGTAGAATCCTCAATGGCAAGAGCCAGGAAGAGTTTCCTGCCCCCAGTCCCCCAAAACCTTAAAGAATTTGCGGAAATTTTGAGCGGTGACAAGTGGTCTCACCTGGGTTTTTTGGCAAGTGCCGATGAAACGCCCTTCTTCAGAGGTTTTTTGAAGCAAGGTAGCTTTGAGGCAGTAGTATTTATGTCGCCAGTACTAAGCAATGCACTACAATCTACCACTAGAATCCATGTCGATGCGACTTTCAAAGTTCTTCCGAGGCAGTTAAGGGCAAAGCAGCTCCTAACCATTCATGGTGTTCAAAACGATAAGGTATGTATTTAAAAAAAATAGCATTAGTATTTATATAACAATTTTGTTTTCAAACCATTGATTTTATTTCTTCTTAAACCAACTGTACGTTGTACGTATATCTGTAATCTAACTATCAGGGATGAGCCCACACCAATCCAAACAAACATATTTATTTGAAAAAATAATCATGCTATCAAAGGGTGCTTGGATATTTTCCAAAATATGTTTAGACAACTACAATGGCAGGAGGAATATTTGGTATCAACATATTTAAATTTATAGACTAGGGATGAGTAAGATATATTCGAGAGTAAGCTATACCCATATTTTATTGGAGGTAAAGGTTGAATTCAAGAACGCAATTAAGTGAGCGCTTAATGTAATGGATGGTTGGTGTCGTTGCTTCATAATAGTTGGTTCTAAAATTTTCCTTTATCACGGACCACTAGGTGTAGACTGTCAACCTATATATATCTTGAGAACGGGCCTAAGGATTTTGATGAAATTGGATTATCTACCTTTTAGGGTGCCAGAAAGTTCACGAGAAAAACTAACTTAAAGGTATTTTATGAAAACCTATCTTCTGAAAATTTTCTTCCAAGCTTTAATAATACACTAGATGAGAAAGTTTGTGCGACTGTGTAGTACTATTTATTATTAATTTTAATAATATGTTCACTATTACAGTTTTATAAAATATGTTTTTATTATCAATTCATATCTATTTACTTACAGAAAAGATTAAAGATATGAGCGTGGTCGAGGAAAGAGAATTTGTGCAAACTCTTCGTAACGTTCAAGCTGCTAGACGACGCAAGAGGGTGTACATTGTACAAGAGTCAAGAATACGCGATGCCAAAAGAGAACTATCTCTTGGTCAAACCACCATACGGGAGTTTCTAGAGACGACCAAACACTCGGTAAGCAGTCTGGAGAGTAGATTAAGGGGCACTCATGCTGTAGAAGTACACCTTGAGAACGGTCCTGCACTTCCTCAAAACAACGAGGTTGAACATGAGGCTCAACACCAAGCTATTATAAATATCCGAACACCATCACCTCACATCCAACCAGAAGTTCCCGAGGTTCTTGAACCACAACTCGACCCTCCGAGCCGCCCGAGTTGTGTTGTTTGCTTAGACGGGCCGCCAACTCGGGCAATTGTTCCGTGTGGTCATGGCATGTGTGACAATTGTGCGGATACGCTTTGGAATATGCAGCGGGAGGATGGGGGGCTTGCTAGATGCCCTATGTGCAGAAGATCCGCAGATATGTTTATGGAACTATTTTTATAAATCATTTGAATTTTGGTCTCTTACATAAAAAGGTGTTTTTTTTTTAAAAAAAAATTACAGTTTACTCTCCAACAAGTTTGAACATTGTTAATTTTTCTATACATTTAGAAATATTACAGGCTTAATGCGCTTAATGTTTTGATTTTTGTTTATTTTTTGCTTCTAGAAAATATTTTACGGTTGAATTGTTTTGGAAATATAATTCATATTAATAAATAAGGACTAATGTCCATATTTAAATATGAGAAGACTAAGTATATGATCACACAGATAACACAGATTGAAGTAGATAGTTTTGATACTACAGCAAACAACCTATCATTTGATAGGGTTAGTGAGTTCAAATATTTATAAACAATTTTAACTAGAGATAACAATATTAAATTGGAAATTAGGTAAAGAATACAGTCGGAAAATGTTTGTTATTACTCGGTCAGTAATTTGTTGGCGTTTCACCTGTTGTCAAGAAATGTAAAACTTTGAATATACAGAACCATAATTTTACCGGTTGTTCTCTATGAGTGTGAAACGTGGTCTCTTATTTTACATGACAAAAATTAATTTAGGGTGTTTGAAAACACGGGGCTTAGGAAGATATTTGATCCAAAAATAAATGAAGATAGTGGGAGGAGGCTACATAATGATGAGCTGCACACCCTCTACTCATCACCAGACATTGATAGGGTAATAAAATCTCGGAGGTTACGGTGGGCATGTCATGCAGTGAGTAAGTAAATAGATTAAATCTGGTTTAAATAAAGTCTATGTTTTTAGAAATATCTTAACACCATCTACCATCACTTGCGCTATATATAATCAGATGAAAATACTAACAGTGCTTATTTTACGAAGATACCCGACGGTTTTAACATTATATTTTAGGCTAAATAATTTTAGGCCAAATGACTTTAGGTAATTATTAACAACATCACATTTTTATTCAGAATTCACTTTAGGCCAAATGACTTTAGGCCAACTGACTTTAGGCCAACTGACTTTTAGGCCAAATGACTTTTAGGCCAAATGACTTTAGGCCAAATGACTTTTAGGCCAAATGACTTTTAGGCCATCTGACTTTTAGGCCATCTGACTTTTAGGTCAAATGAATTTTTGGCCAAATGACTTTTAGGCCAAATGACTTTTAGGCCAACTGACTTTAGGCCTACTGCCGCGTCTCCCTTCTCACTACCCGTTTGGGATCTACGCTACTGTAAGAGTTATTTCATAAATATATTACCAATAAATATTGGAAGCTGGAGATCGTATGAATTTACGTATGAATACGGGAAATTAGATCTAGAAAATTTCTAGATGTCAGCTGTCAGACACTTCATTAGAAAATTAAACTGCACGTGCAAGGGTTATTCAAATATTTAAAAAATAAATTATGGTGAGTATACTGGAAGCTATGATAACAGTTTAGGGCAAAAGTAAAGTCCAAAATTTCTAGGGCAAACCTTTGAGAGTTTATATCAAAGATTGTTACACAGAGATAGTTGACCTATGCGCGTGTATCCAACAAGATCCGTACCCAGGATCCATTACCCCTCAATCAATAACCATACTGCAATATAAGTTTCCATGGGAAGGACCTTATATGTCATATAGAAAAGTTACTAAATCTACTTTCACATATTCAAATGTCAGGTCATGATATCTGCAACTGTCACTGTTAATAAACATCAACTACCAGAAGCACCCGGCGTTACTTTAAACACTCAGAAAAAAAAAATCTTCATTTTATTTTTTCCGACACAGTTTTTAATTAATTGGACAATCAAATTCAAATTGTAAAATTGCTGCTTCACGATGCACGTGATCGTGTTCAGGGTCCACTAATTTTAAAATTTCAGACCTCTGCTTGTGGTAGATAGTACGCAATACTCATGACAAACAAACTCTTCATTTTATTAATATAAAAGATAGATACCTATAAAACAACATTAGTAATATATACAAGTATAGTAAATACTAATACCCGCCTCGGTAGTGGCATGATCTAAGGCGTGACTCTCGCAGTAGACTGGACTGCTGAGGACGGCAAAATTGAGGCTCACATCTCGGTCGGGTTTACTGAGGGTTTCTTTTTATAAGGTTTTCTACTCTCCCTCCACGCAAATGTGGGTACACTTCCTATAAATATAGCCTTTCTCATCCCTAAAACCATTAGTGCAATTAGTAACTATGTGCACAACCTGAACGGGGGTAACGCAGTACTAAAATAAAAAAATAACATAAAAAGAAACGTTATTAATTTTGCCCACAAAAAGTTTGTGGTTTATAAAGGGCTACGCCTATGAAAATTGTACTGTACCATTTTAGCTAAGCAGTTTTGGTTTTTAATTTTAGTTTACACACTTCATCTCCGTGGTATAGTTGTCAGAGCCCCTGGCTACTGATCCAAAAGTCCTGGGTTCGATCCTTGACGCTTCCAAAATATATCTGTAAAGCAATCCGTCTGAAACAGAGACAAACTCAACCTCGTGAGAACAAATGAGGCACCACTTGGATAAAGAAGTAGCCACTCCGGTTTAGAAAACTGGGGTTAATGCCTTAAGGACTAGTTTTTCTGAGCACATGACACCCTCTATTTTAAAATGTTAGCCATATCATCGTTAACGGTGGCGGCCGCTCGGTCGTTATATCTCGCTTGAGGGCTCATACCATGGAGTTTTTTTTAAACGCAAGGGCACAGGCAAAGAAAGAACAGATCCACAACTGCTGGGTTAAACGTGTTTCGCTCCTTTTCGAGGCTTTACTCCTTCAACGTTGGGATCGCTAGGTGAGGTCCCCAGTGACTACAGCGCAATCACGTGAGCATTATTTAAACGACTTACTTTAAACTCAAATTTACTAGAAGGCAGATACACAATATGAGCTCCTCGAGTTAACCAATCGGCTGGATGCCACCTAGCAAGCTTCAAGTAGCGCCCTCCCCCGTCTCTAGCCCCTATCATCGTCAGTAAGCAAAGTATCCTAATCCTGCCACACAAATAAGTTTACTCTGACTGCACATTACAAATAAAAACTTGAAGTACAAAGTTTTTTTCCCCTATTTGTTAAAGAAGCACTGAGGAGAATTGCAGATGTTTAGAAATACCGATTTATTTAAGAAGTTGTTAGATATTTTTAAATATTGTATTCACCAAAACGAGGGCGATAGCTCTGACCAGTTAAAAAGTTTAGATTTTAATTCTAAAGTTAAACAAAAATGTGATATCATATAGAACCGTATAGAACAATTCCACAAATTGTGACCCTATCAAAACAAAACTTTATTTGATAGAGTATGGCTAGATACCATACCACGTGGCCACCAATGCAGGTCTATTATAGCTATTTGATGCTATGTTTTTCAAATCAATAATGTATACTTTAAATAATGTAAAAACTTGTATTTTTCCGGTGTAAATTAAAATTCCCCCACTCACGTATTTAAAGGTAAAACAAAAATATAGCATGGCTTAAAATAGTTCTAAGGATTTTTGTTATTTAAAATTACGTAGTAAACACTAAAGTTAAACTATAGTATTTTCTTTGAATACATGAATGCAGGCCAGATATGTCTCGCTGTTCGTGAGTTTGCGAATCCTACCTTATCACTCGACCACTGAAGTGGGTTCTGTCCGTCAATAAAAGTTAAATCAGTTCGAAATTTTAATTAACCATATAGGGCCCACACGTATAAATAAAATTATTTACAATTTATTGAAGCGATTATTCTTCATATTATATACCCTACACTCCACTTATCTGAAAAGTTAGCAAGCTTTATTTTGTGAATTACTATGATGTAGCAGTGTAGCTTATAAAATACTGCTATTATAATAGGCTAGTATAGTCCATTAAAGTACTGATGTCACCTCTCAGTGTAAGCCGATTATAGGCTTCATAAATATTATTTTGACAGGTGAGATACAAAATAAATAGGTATCTCAAACTTATTTACTATTTAACATATTTTGTTATTAAATGAATGGCATTTTAAATAGGAACTAACGAGAATGAAACTATACACATACCATTTTAACTTTATTTTATCATCACAAATTAAAGTTAGATATTTATTTGTTTTATCGTTTGATATTTTAAATGTGTTTCTGGCTATCTTGCATACAAGAGAGAACGGAAATTTCATTGTAAGCTCTGCAATAATAAGGGAGATTTGCGTATTATCGCACACCTTCTTAATATCACACACCATGATATCTTCCCCAGTAGGTGCTGCAACATAGCTGTGGCAGGCTTAACCCTGTGCTCTGGGCCAGATACCAGTCTAGTGGAAGAATTGAGAAAAAGAGATATAGATAAATTAGTGACTACAAAAATTGGTAGAAAACCAGCACTTGGTAGTGAATTAGAGGAAGCATTAGTGAAATACTTGTTGAAAATGGAGTCTCGCTTTTATGGGCTGATAGCCAAAGATATTAAAAGAATGGCGTTCCAGTTAGCTGAAAAAATGGCCTCCTGCATCCATTTGGAAAGAGAGATGAAGCAGGTGAATGGAAGTGGCTGCGCTCATTTTTGAGAAGGCATCCACAACTTAGCCTAAGGAAACCACAAGCGACCTCAATGAAAAGAGTCAAAAGCTTCACTCGAGAAAACGTTAACATATTTTTTGACCTATACGAGCCTCTGCTCAAATTAATTAAAAATTCTCCAAACAGATTGTACAATTGCGATGAAACAGGTCTGACAATTGTATAGCACAAATTAAGCAAAGAGATATCTTTAAAGGGGAAACGTCAAGTTTGGGCAATTACTTCGGCAGAGAGGGGATCCTTGGTGACAATGGTTACATGCATGAGTGCAACGGGCCACCTTATTCCACCACTCCTGGTGTTTCCTAGAAAAAATATGAAACCAGAGCTCCTTGATGGGGCCCCAAACGGAAGTTCTTCAGCGTGCCATAAATCTGAATGGATAGAAGTAGAAAGTTTTTTGAAATGGTTTCAGGAGCAGTTCTTGGCCAATGTGAAGCCCACCAAAGACGATCCTGTGGTTTTGGTCTTGGATGGCCATTGCTCACATAACAGAAACCTGCCATTATTAGACCTTTCCCGAGATAATGGGGTGCATATTGTAAGTTTGCCACCCCACTACTCACACAAAATGCATCCGCTTGACAGATATGTCATGGCACCATTTAAGTCTTACTACGCGCAAGCAATAGAATCTTGGCTCAAGCAAAACATAGGTAGAGTTGTAACTCACTATCAAATAGCAAGATTGTTGGGTCAAGCTTACAACAAATCAGCTACAGTTGCGACAGCAGAACACGGCTTCAGGAAAACTGGATTGTTTCCCCTAAACCATGAAATTTTTCAACCGCATGTGTTTGCTGCTTTTGACGATACTTCTGATCCAACGAACTGGAACTAGTGGCATCCAACAACCTGGTTATAGCGGAAATCAACAACTTTGTTCTAATAGCATCCAACAACCTGATTCTAGCATGATTCAACAAACTTATTCCAGTGGAATCCAACAACCTGGTTCTAGCGGCATCCAACATCCTGGTTATAGAGAAATCCAACAACCTAGTTCTAGCAGCATCCAACATCTTGGTTCTAGCAGTATTCATTCATCGCCTCTAGGGACTCCTAAAATAATGCCAGCTGATATCAGCCCTCTTCCTTCCTTAAAAGTACAAGCCCAAACTATTAAAGTGAGAGGAAGACCAAGTTGTTCTGCCGCTGTGCTTACAAGCTCGCCTTACAAGAACCAGCTGTTAGAAGACATTACAAAGAAAGGAAAAATGAAGGACGCTAAAGCAATTAAGGTAAGCAAGAAACCAGGGATAAAATCAACATCTGAAAGGATAAAACGAGCTAGCAAGAAGACTAAAGTTCCAAAAGGCAAAAGAAAGGAAACAAATGCAATAAAGAAAAGGAATAAACTGAAAGTGTTATCTTCAGAATCAAGTGAAGAAGAGTTGGCTGAGCCTCTGACTGTATCCACAGATGAAGAGGACAGTGAAGATGATTGTGAATGTCCTTACTGTAACAAGTCATATTCAACAGACAGGGGGGGAGAACAATGGATTATCTGCACCAAGTGTCGTGTTTGGTGCCATGAGCAATGCTCAGGGACAGACGATTATAAATCATTTATCTGTGACTTTTGTTTGGAAGCTTAGATGCTCAAAGCTAGGGTTAAAAAATTGAATTTAGTTTTTCATGTGAAAATTTCTATAATGTTTATGAGCTCTAAGGCTTATTAATTTTGATATGTTTTTTTTAGAATTTTGTAATACAACATTTTCTTGAACACAATGGCAATATTAAAACAGTTTCTTAGAACTAAATGCTTGCTTGACTTTTATTTACCATGCCTAACATAATTTGAAAGGTAACATAATTGAGAGCCTAATATCACACAACCTATGCGAAATTAGGAACACTATTTTTCTTAAACCAGAAATTGATATTTTTTATATTTAATTTTTTTAATTTTTATATACATATAAAACCAAAATGCAACCTTACAATACGCTAGGGCAATAACAAATAAAACCAGAACAATGGTAATTGTTTATTTTTAGAGACCAATGGATTCATAAATTAAGCTTATTAAAATGGGTGTGATATTAGGCTAATTTCCTCTACATTAACAAAGTGTGATACCAACAATGGAGTAAGGACATGATTATTTAATTTTTCATAAAGAATATCTCAATAAACGGCAAGATGACTTAGAAACTCTCAAATACCATACAGATATGTTCAAACACATGTCCTAAAAACATTTATTGAGAAATTTCCTTATGTGCAACACAAAGAAGATACCTATTGTAGTATATAGGAAAGGCATTGAAGAAAATAAGGATAATATACCTTCAATGGCTTAAACAATGCAAAAAACAAGCTGTTTTGCACTAAGCCACATCCTTAAAGTTAGAATTCACAATCACTTGCTGTGGAATGCATAGGAGAATCTCTAATAATTTGGGAAACCTAGACAAAGAATGTGGAACGTGTTACACCAATAATATCAGTTATCATCTCGCTGAGTGAATTTGAGAGATTTGAGTACTTGCGACTTTAAACTGATTTTGACCCCAATTTAGTTTAATAAATTAACTGTGTTTTGACATATAGCTATGAATCTATACTCTTGTCTCAAAAGTAATATTTATAGAGTGTTTACATTTTGAAATGTTGAAATAATGTAAGGATTAATAAGAGGTTTTAATGTTGAATAATTGTGAAGATTTTACAAACAAAACCAGCTGTTTGACTTAAACTTTAGGTTAACAAATTTGACTTTTAAACAGTAGGCTTAGATATGAGGTATGTTTCAATTGAACACTTTAGTTGTTATATATAGTCTGTAGAAGCTAACATATGTACTGTAACTCTACCTAAATAAACACTCTTCATAAGACTATATAACTATAGATGATAAGTTAAAAATAAATACGGTATTCAAATAATGGGACATTATGACTGTATAAAATAAAAAACCTACATAAGTGACCAATGTAATATTTACCAAGTTATTCTTTAGCAATAAATTGTGATTATTTTACTCCATAGTGCCATTGAGCCTTTAGTTGAAAGTAGTTTTAGGAATGTACAGAAATATTTTTGCACCACTGAAATGTATAAGATATGAATTGTGCTCATCTTTAAATAGACAATTTTTACTTTCGCTCAACAACTTGAATAAAAAAGTACTGTGATCGTAAAAAAAAATTAAAGTCCAAATTTTGATAAATGTCAACCCCCCTTCCCGAAACAGAAAAGGTGTTTTATGCGATACCGTCTGCCTGTGTGTGTATATCTGGTCCTAGAGCCGAAACCATTTTAATGATCTGGCTAAACCTTAGTATCTATGGTTTTTATAAGGTTCCCCCGAGGAATTTTTGGAATTAGATATATTACTATAAAATTGAGGTTAATTTACTAAAGATAAAAAATGGATAAAACCAGTTATCTCAAAATCCGCTAAAACGATATTTATTAAATCTCGTATCTGGCATTGTTTATCATTATAAACTAAATGGCTATTCTAATCATCCCATGAACATCATTTTAAGGGTACGTTACATAAGCAGACATTGCCAATTTTAATCATATATTCGCAAGTATTTGAGACACGAAAGTAGATGGCATGGCCACCTAGCACAGGTTGTGATTGGCCGATATAAATAGTCCTGACTCTCTGATTGGCTCCCCCTCCCTATTTCCTCTAAACGTACTGTTATTCCCGTATGTGTTTTAGCCCTGTCCAAATTTGTTGGTTCCTGTCCCATTAGTTTTGTATGTGTAAACATTGGGTTTTTTAATGTTTACCCATGGGTTTTTATGTGTGCCATTGGATCGTATATCTGTGTAGGATTGGGACTGGGATTGGAGTCTATTTGTGGGAGTTCTTTATTTATTTATTAACGGTATTCACGTCCATGCATCTTAGCTCTTTTTTAATATCACATATAGCTTTGATGACAACCAATGCACGAGCCAGGCAAAGTGTGTTGGCATTTCTGAATTGTAATGATTCCTTGGTTTTACGGCTATATGTGCTAGTGGGAGATAGCTTATCACATTTAAGAATACCCCTTCCGCACGGCTCTTTAAAGTGATGTAACTTTACTTACAAGGAGGACGAAGTGAAGAACGAAGCATTGCTTTGTAACCTTCGTTCTACATTAGAGAGCACAGCCCGCACGTCAAGCTGATCTGCTGATCTAAATGACACAAATACAGGTTTTGACGAGGAGTCTGTGCTGCTTAATAGCAGACCTACGTGATCCTCCACGCTAACTCCGTGATCCTGGAGACGCCCTAGCAAAGCATTGATTTGCTCCTAGAGCCAGGTTTGAGCTTCCCTATCGCTCTCTGGCGTCCCTAATTGTATGATCAATTCAAACCCGACATAAAAACCCGCTTTAATTGTTTAATTCTCTCCTCAAATATTTGAAGAGAGATAACTTGAGACAACCCTCCACCAACCTGATTTATCGGGCCACTAATCCTGGGTGGAGGTGCTAATTAGGGGCTGGCTGCTGCCAAATCCGCCCCTGCGACGTGGATGGCTCTGGTCAGTCGCGCCCCTTCATCTCTGGCTCTTAGAGGTAGTGGAGGCCCTGGAGGTGGGGCACCGTCTGAAAGCACCACGGCTTTGACGGGTCGGTTGGGGTAATTTGTATCAGTGTTTCCCGCCTCCAATTGAACTTAAATAAAAGAGCTGGAATTCATACAGTACGAACTATGTTTCCCATGGTATAATTTAATACCGGTATACCAATTAATTAGAGAAAAATACTATAAATAATCATTAAATTATTTGTTGATCCCATATTTTAGTCCCGAGCGAGAGATATTTTCAGTAAGGATTAATTTAGTAATGCATTGAATTGATTATTTATAATGTAAAATAGTTCCGCCTATACCAAACTTTAAATAATGTTTAGAATAAAGTCTTTAATTAATTTATTTAGCAATTAATATTCATCATATTGTTAAAGAAAGCCTTACATTAACTTATTTAGGAACAATTTGTGCTCTACCTTAAATAATTTTTCACAAGTTTATAGTATGACACAGTCGCACAAGCTTGGAAGAAAACTTACCTAATAACATATTGTTAATTACAATAAACACTCTTAAATAATTTATTTTGAATTTGCTGAGCTATTTGTACAAAAAAATAATTGAATTTGGGCGTTTGATAATTTTCCATAGGTACGTATAGTATAATACAATCGCGCAAGCTTTCTCGTATAGGATGATTTTGTTTGTAAGAACAGTAAAGAAAATTGCTGTTAACATTAGTAGCATTTTACTATATTAGTTGAATCATTTTATATGTATTGAATATATCTATCAAATATGACAGATCACATGACGCGATGTATGTTTTTTTAGAATAAAATCTTAAATTAATTCATTTAGTAATAAATATTTATCAAATTGTTAAAGAAAGCCTTACATTAACTTATTCAGTAACAATTTGTGCACTACCCTAAATAATTGTACACTAGTTTATAGTATAACACAGTCGCACAAGCTAAGAAATAACTTAACTAATAACATCTTGTTAATCACAATAAACACTCTTAAATAAATTATTTGTAAAGTACCATAGAATTATTTTGAGTTATTTGTACAAAATAGTTTAGAATTTGCGCGTTTGATAATTTTTCATAGGTACGTATACTATAATACAATTGCGCAAGCTTTCTCGTATAGGATGATTTTGTTTGTAAGATCAGTAAAGAAAATGGCTATTAACATTGGCGGTATTTTACTATATTAGTTGTATAATTTTATAGGTATTGATAATATCTATAAAGGTGCCAAATGCAGATCAAACGACTTGACGTATGAATATTATGAATTGTGGGATTATGGCAGTATAGAAAATACAAACTTTCGTTTGCATTCAACATCAAAGCTGTGGATCATATGATTTGATGTAAATACAATTCTTCCTACCAAAATCCCACTATAGCTGTCACCGTATATAGGAGTAGATTAAGAAACCCATCGCTAATAATGGGGTGGGAGGGGGGAACAACCCTATTGAATGCAGTCATAAACTTTAACACACATAGAGAGTAAAAGTATAATCTAGTCACATTAGTTCCACTGCTGTAACTTCCAGGTTTCATGCTTAGTGTGCGTGCCATTAAATTACTTACATAGAACACTGTCAATCTCATCCAGATCCCTATAGATGTCATCATTGTGGTGGCTGCTGGTACAAACACCTTCCACCCCCTGAGGAACGGGTCACCGGGTCGTACTAATATTGTGAGGGACGGGTGGTAAGCGCTACTCTGCCAAACTATAAATGTTCTAAAACATATTGCACATTGTTTACATG
Organism: Timema poppense; assembly: GCA_902141375.1. NCBI lineage: Eukaryota > Metazoa > Arthropoda > Insecta > Phasmatodea > Timematidae > Timema > Timema poppense. The sequence goes on along the minus strand of CABFOV010006644.1, from coordinate 8,990 downwards.
TCAGAAGTTGTTTGACCAAAGAACTCTGGTGGGATTTCATCTTGTTACACTATTCAATCCACCCACCCATTTTGTTATTGTCTAATCCCAGGGTTATTTGTACACGGCCCTAAAACAACCTATTTGTAAACTACCTTTAAATGAATTTTACCCCTAAATCACTGAGAAAAAAATAGTTAGGATATCCCGATTTGAGGAGAGTCATAAATATATGTCCTGTCTGTTTGAACAAACAGTTTTGTTACAAAACTTACCATATGATGCAGCTATTTTGGCCAAACAAACTCTGTCCTCTGCAAAGCTCTCCAACATGGATGCTCCCTCCTCCACTCTGGGCCAATCTTCGGTAAATTCTAATAAAACATACACTGAGGAAGATATTTGGGTCGAAAGATACTTAACATTTGTTTTACTTACATTCAGTCAATAAAGCGTCCAATGCTAATATTACTTTTGATTATTATTGAAAATGGGTATGAAAACTACATTATTTAATAAAGTCACTTAATATTATTCTTCATTATTTAAAATGACTATACGGTTTAAATGAAAACATTCTCTGTTAATATTTTCATTCAATAAACTAAATTATGAAATATATACAATAAAGTAACTGTTAATATAAATTATCATTATTTAAAATTGCCTTTAAAGTTTAGTGAAAATGACAAAAATAAATGATGGTCAGAGTTAAATTCATAATCTAAATGTTAGGGGTCAGTAGTTATAAAATGCGTAACGCTTGATAACATAAATAATGTGGTCCACAATGCTTGCATATTTTCGTTTACTTCAACAGGCAGATCTGTTTTTGTGTGAGTGAAGCTAATTTTTTATCTTACCGATTGAAGGTCTGAAGTATAATAAGAAAAATGTCAAATTGCGAGGTTTTTTACACAAAACCTCATCCGGATGTAGCCTACATATTTTTTCGCATCCTATTGGCTAATAACACATTTTAATTTAGATTCGTTAATAAATTAGATGTAATGTACCGTTATTTGATCAATTGTGTCTTGATCATCGTTGTGTAAGGTTATAAATAGCTCAGTGCAAGAACTGCGAAATATATCTAGGTTCAAATCCTTGTGGGCACGCCATCTAAATGTCAAGCTCATCTAATTCTGGTGGGGGATGTTGGAATCAAATACCTGCTGGTCAAAATGTTGGTAGCTCTCCCTCCAGCAAAAATGCTGTAACATTATCTTAATCATCCCTACCACACTATTATAATACATATATAGACGTCTAACCAGAAAGGGTGCATGTAACTCATCTAGTTGTGGCGTTGGAGGTCGGGGGCTCAAATCTCCACTGAAGTGTACTGTCACTAGTTCTCAATAAATGGTTATTCCCTCTCTCTCACTCCACGTAAACTCTAGAACGTTTCTACCTCAATCCTCCGCCAACAGTGATCCATGTTGGTATGACGGATACCTACATCCAGCATGTCAACGGACGATACCGTACATTCAATTTTAGTAGACTTTTTTTTGGGGGGGGGG
>CABFOV010006643.1:20134-33299 GCA_902141375.1 Timema poppense | reverse complement strand
TTGCGATGATTTTACTCTAACCTTTTGAAATTAATATTTTCTAAGACACTCACTTTCACCATTTAGGCCATTTTCTCAATTTTTTTTTATCGAGTCGAAGATGGTTACGTTATCTGATACCTCGTGATCTTATTTTATCGTTCATATGTAGCTGATGATTTCTACACGTCCATCATAGACTGTGCCTTAAAATATGAGTGAATAATTACTCCAAGTACTGGATGACTCATCGATAAGAGTATTGGCGTACTAATCCAAAGGACCCGGTTTGATTCCCATGAACTGGTCTCATTTTCAATTTAAAGAATAGGATATTTAGATGCAGTTATAAACGTAATTGTCAAATATAATAGCTTTGCCATTTTTTAATCCATAAAAATATTTACAGCTTAATCTAAGTTTTTCATAACATCTTATAATATTCAATCAATTTTTACTTTTAAATAATTGTTCAAAATTCAGCTAGTTGGAGGCAGACTTGTTGGAAAGGTTTTGCCACCCCTCTTTAGAGTTTCTCTCTAAAAATATACTCAACCAAAATCTTTTTAGCCTTTTTCTAAATTTGGAGTCCCATTTAGGTCAACTAGCTAATTTTTTTTTCATAAGTCTGAAAGGAAGCAGAGCTCCCGCCCACCTACCCGTACACAAACACACAAGCACATAAATATTGATTTTTAATATGATAAGCATCCTTCAAAATACTAGCGTCGACGTATATTATATTAAGTCAAGTTTGTTTTTTTTCCTCCAAACGTCATGGATTTTTGTTTTCTCTCTTCTTTCAAAAACGTCACAAGCTCTTTCATATGTTTCCTGTTATCTCCATTCAGCGGAGCTACAATTCCATTTGACACAAATCTTGATGTTGCTGAATTTCTGTGTCTTCCCACGATCGACGAAACACAAGCAGAGGTGGTCACGCGAATAAAATAATATAAACTCGGTCCCGGCAAAGATTTAGCTGATTACCAAATCCTTCCTTCACCTCTGACAAGACGTGTATTAATCACAACTTGTGAATGTGTGGAATGCCAGGTCTCCACCGTGGTTCGGATTCCACGTTAAACTGTAGGTCCTCCATTTCATCTCGCAATCACCCTACCATTACACATTAGCGTAAGTGCGTATAACCCGAACAGGTAGTAAGACGCGGTGATAATAATAATATAAATCATTCACAAGATTTCAGTGCGTTTCTATAGTCATGAGTTGAAATAGTTTCGATTTTATCGGTTCTGCTATTTAGCAGTTGTTTGGGTGACTAAAGCATATTCAAATAATCAGTCAATTAAGTCAATGCGCATGTGGACAAGCATATATCTCCATCAACGTTTGGGAGGAGATTTGAGATACCTCGTTAAACGATGAGCGTGTGCATCGATATGTTTAGCTATGTCACAAGACAACAGTTTGAATAACGTCCACAGAGAAAATAAGTTTAAAGATAATTTTATTCACTCATAAAAACAAAACGTTATGGAAATAAGGTGTTTCTAGTTGACGTTGCAAAGCATCATGGGCTGACACAGTTTTCTGTTGGCGTGTGATTTGCCAGCCAATCAAACATGTTATAATCTCTATCATTAGTGAACGTGTGAATCAGCCTTAGTCTGGGGTCTATATCAATACATAACGCATAGCTAATAGTGAACAAGTGCATTACATAAGACATATTACAGCAGTTTATAATTAAATGTAGAGATTAAAGATATCATCTAATCTTTTATTTTTTTACCTGCTTTGGTGGCCACATGGTCTAAAGTGTCATTATCTTAATAGACTAAATAGCATATGAAAGGAAGATTGGGGTTCTAATTTCGGTCGGTAGTACTGAGATAGGTTTCTCCCTAAATGGTTTTCCACTCTACCTCCACGCAAATGCAGATACACTTACTCTAAATTCAAACTTATTCATTCCTAACTTATTATATATATTTATATAAATTAACCTTTTTTTTGTTTTACTATATTTTTTACATCCATAACTGTTTTCCGCTTGTGACCTAGGTCAGTTCTTTATTCAAGCCATAGATTTTCCACTACCAGCTGGTTCGGCCTGTCGTAACTTCATATGCCTTATAATATAACTTAATACTAGGACAGGCACAACATACAGTCCCCAGCCGTTAATTTATCACTATTAAAGGGTAAGCCCACATTTCATCAATGATAGATTTTTCGACCATACCGCGAATTGAACCCGGGATTCTAAGTTTAGGGGAAAGACACTCTACCGACTGAACTAAATTATTATTATTATTAGCACCGCGTCTTACTACCCGTTCGGGTTATACGCAGACTGAACTAAAGTGTCTGAACTAAAGTGTCGGATTTGCTTTACTAGTTGAGGTCTTTAAAATATTTTATTTTAGGGTTCTCTTAAAAGGGAAGGTTATTAAGGTAGATATTTTGAAACATAAAATTAGCATGATTTAATTGATGTCTTTGCCATTAAGTAAAACTATATTATTATTTATCATGAATATCCTACTATGGTTGGCCTAATTCTCAATTACAGTATAAAAATTGTAATGTTTCCTCTTTATATTAATCATACTTACAATCGTAGTCATCTATGCTAAAACAAAGGAAATTCATCAATAACAAACACACAACCCGCCTCGGTGGCGTAGTTGGCTAACGCGCTAGTCGTGTTGAGCTCGACTGCTGAGGACGGGGAGATCGAGGTTCGAATCTCGGTCGGGTGAACTGGGGGTGGTTTTCCCTAAATGGTTTCACACTCTCCCTCCGCGCAAATGCGGGTTCACTTCCCCTAATTCAAACTTCCCAATTCCTAATCCATTAGAGTAATTAGTACTTAAAGCATATAACCCGAACGGGTAGTAAGACGCGGTGCTAAATATTATTAATAACAAACAAGTACGGCTACCACGAGGCATTTCAAACGCGAACAGGAGTTAGTTTCGGTCTGCTGTTTACACTGACATTTAATTGGCTAACTCATTTCCACGCATTCTTATTGGCTGATAGAAGGGTGTTCTCTCTTACTTTCAATCCTCTGCATAACGCATGATAAATGTTAAAAGTTAAATCAACTTTATGCGCTGTGCGCCATTTACTATGTATCCAATATGAACGCTCTCATTGAAAATAATTTGATTGAACTTCTTTAACACTATGTGCTATGTACAGTACTATTTGTTATGATTAGTAATGCGTTATGCATAATCCCAGGCTTGGACGTTCGTTCAGCTTCATTATATGGTGTCTGAAGTGTCAATTAAACAAGCCATTCATAGTTGTAAGCCATTGATAAATCTTCCTCCAATCTAATGCATCATAATAGTTGCTTTGAATGAACATTTGTAAAGAGCAACAGTACAGTATTTGTCTTCGAAATTCAAATCAAAGCAACTAACAAACACCCCCTGTTAAAGGCTTACATTTCCATTAACAAGATACTATCTAAGCTCTAATCTGTTAAGGCGATTGTTCGACTATAATACTATTTCCTCTGTGCTGCTTGAAGGAGCTTTCATGCCATCGTTTCTGACTGATTACAATATTTTTTTAAATGTATTGTATTATTTTCAAAATAAAAATAAAATAAAACTAATCAAGTATAAATGTTTTAAATATTTTCGTGTGTGTGTGTGTGTGTGTGTGTGTGTGTGTGTCGGTGACGATACGCATTAATTAAAACTGTTTCATTAAATTCAATAACAAATGATTAAGATTTCTAAAAAAATTGACCTTTTTTTATTTTATTACTCTAAAAACGTGAATTATATTTTTCAACGTCGTTTCAAACAAAGTAATACATGATTGATTATACACTCACTTAAAAAAATATAATTTTTTTTTACTACTAAGAATTAATTTGCAATCAAATTATAATCAAATATTAAGCTCGTCTGCTTAATGTAGTATACATAAACTTCCTTTGATACATTTAAAGTGCTTCAGTAGAATTGAATCTACATATTCGTAGGTGGCCTTCCTGAGGTTAAAGGTTAAGGGACCCAAGAAAAGGTCAAGGTTTTTGGCAGTTTTTTTTTTTATTTTTGCAAAATAAATCAAATCTTTCCCCAGTAGAAACATAAAGTTAAATTTTCTTCACATGGTAATATCAACAGTTGTTGAATATCTGTCATGAGCATAGCGGGATTAAAAGAGAAAAATTTTAAATGAAAAAAAAAAGTTGTCATTAAATTGCAGGACATCCTTGATAGAAATTCAAGAACTGTTGATATCACCGTGTGGAGAAAATTAAACTCTATGTTTCTACTTGAGAACTGTTTGAGCTATTTTAACCCCCAAAAAAATTGTTTTGATATAAAAACCACAAAAACACTTACCTTTGCTCACGTTCTCTTTAACCTCACACTAACACTATCCCACTCAGACGGGAGCATAGGTGTTTCTACTCTAAATGGTTCCCCACTCTCCCTCCACGCAAACTCGTGTACAATATTTCCTCTATTATGTACCATACTCATCCTCAACCTTACTCAGTTAGATTAATTACATGAGGATAACCTGGACGGGTAGTAAGACACGGAGTGACTAATAACTTTTCAAAAGTCTATTGATCCTCGAGTCACATTATAGTCAGATCGTTCTGAGGCTATTAATTAGAGAAGAAACAACCATACTGGGTCAACAAACGGACTACCGAATGTTAGGACACTGAGTAAGGTTGAATTTAGAGGAAGTGTGCCCGCATTTGCGTGGAGATAAAGTGGAAAACCATCTAGGGAAAACCAACCCCAGTGCACCCGACCGAGATTCGAACTCCAATATATATTTCATATGCTGTCTTGTCTTTTGCAAGATTGACGCCTTAAACCATGTAGCCATCGAAGCCGGTAAAAAATTAATTTATTTGAGATCTTCAATTGTTACATTTTAATTATAAATTGTTGAATTTGTCATATGAGTTGTTCACTGAACACTATGCACTATTTACTGCTAACTATGCGTTATGTATGAATATAAACTAAATAAATACTAAGTACCACGGAACTATATGTGTAGATAATATATAACTACTTCGATTTAATACATAGGAGTCGCACGCCACATGCGGTCTAAATTTACAGCTCATGTTTTATGGTTACCGACAACTCGGAAGCTAGGACTCGAATCTCAGCGGAATTCACTGAGGATGATGTTTCCTAAATTGTTTTAACACTTTCTCTTCACGATAGTTAGGTAGAAGGTACCTTAATATTCAACCCTTCTCTTCATGTTGAGTGACTCGGTTGTTAATACTTGGCTCACCCTGCTTGCAGGTGTCGTGGGGGTGGTGGGGCTTGATCCAAAGATGGTCTTCATTACTCGCGTTCGAAAAATGGCCTTCACTTTCGTAAAAGGTAAGGGTTCGAGCAACAATAAATAGGTTAACGATAGAAGCAGTTTTCAAGCCAAACATTGTTGTCATTGTTATAAACTCCTCAATTTTAATGCATACTTACACACACACGGTGGAAATAGAAGTTATGCATTATTTTATTTTTTTAGCCATTCGGGTTATAGGCTCTACACATTATTATTATTATTATTATTATTATTAGCACCGCGTCTTACTAACCGTTCGGGTTATACGCACTTACGCTAATGTGTAATGGTAGGGTGATTGTGAGATGAAATGAAGGACCTACAGTTTAACGTGGAATCCGAACCACGGTGGAGGCTTGGCATTCCCCACATTCACAAGATGTCTTGTCAGAGGGGAAGTAAGGGTTTGGTAAATCAGATAAATCTGTGCCGGGACCGAGGATTGAACCCCGGCCGCCAGCAAAGAAGTCTGACACCTTACCCCTAGACCACCACGTCACCATTTACATATTATTGATTTATTATAATGCCAACAAATAAATTTAGTATTGCACACTTAGGCTGGGTTTATATTCATGTATGAGGCCTCTTATATGCACGTAGCAGTGGTGGAGCCTCTAGTACCAATTATAACATGCGTTTTTCAAACGCTACCACTGTAGGCGAAATAGTTGGGCGCGCAGGGATACCAAGCCTAGCAAAAATCCTCAGTTCCGAGTTCCATATACTTGGTCTTTCTCTAACCTCATCGATGAAACGTTCTGTATTGAATTCTTCCATATTCAAACACAACCTCACACGTAAATAACAACCAGTAAACTGACTGAAGCTGGTGCGGTTCATTTGGCAGCTATGCGAGCCGCTACCGCTTGTATAAAAGAGCCCCAAAACATAACTAATAGTTAAAAACATGCTTCGGAGGCCGCATGGTTTAAGGCAGGGGTAGTACAACTTTTGGCATTGTAAGGCCGCATGTCACTTCACGGATTCCTCATAAGGCCACACACTTCATGTGTTATTTATTTAGCACTGCGTCTTACTACCCGTTCGGGTTATACACTTTAAGTACTAATTACGCTAATGGATCAGGAATTGGGAAGGTTTAATTAGAGGAATTGAACACGCATTTGCGTGGAGGGAGAGTGGTAAACCATTTAGGAAAAAACACCCCCAGTTCACCCGACCGAGATTCGAACCTCAATCTTCCCGTCCTCATCAGTTGAGCTCAACACGACTAGCGGGTTAGCCAACTACGCCACCGAGGCCGGTCACTTCATGTAGAGTAAACTTTGCCAAAAATTATAAAGACGTGAATACATAAATATAAGTAAATGGATTGTTTGTTGCCCATAAAGGAGCGAGTGGTTTTATTAGTTGTTTTTTTTAATCTCTTTCATTCAACGAGGACATTTCTCTATTTATTATAGATTTATTACGTAAACAAAGGAAAAATATCGACAAACTGCTGTATTAAATTGCACATTGAAGGTCGAGGCACACACACACACGGAAAAATTGTAGGCCTCAAAGTTTACAATTAAAACACAACAAAACACATAATTACGTAATGTTCGTAGTACTTAAGAAGACGACTGATGTACACCGAAAATTACATAATTACGTGTTTTGCTGTGTTCTAATTGTGACTTTTGATGCCTACAGTTTAATGGTAAGTGTGTAAGCATTGCCCTCCTATCCCCCTTTCAATGTACAATTTAATATATTTATTATAATTTATATTCATAGAGGAACACTTTTTTAAAAAAAGAATACATACATTATAAAATATTTGACTAATATTTTTAGCTTTTTTTTTAGTTTTCTCGCCATGCACCTTGGTCCATTTTTAAATTCAACCGTAAATATGTTTTGTGCAAGAATGCTTAAAAATATATATCTGCATGTAATAAATATTATAAAATCTAATATGAAATCACCCAAGAATGTAGCTACTAAATATCTTGACAGTTTATAAATTCATTTTATTATATTATATATTAGGAATATAATTTGAATTTTATACTCTGTAATTTATAAACTATGAAGAGACATGATAATTGGCAGAACATGAGAAAAGGCCTCACCAAAAATATCGAAAGGCCACATGCGGCCTAAAGGGCGCAAGCTCCCCATCCCTGGTCTAAGGCGTCAGTCTCACAGTTGACTAGAGTGTCGATGACAAGGGGATCATGGTTAAAATTCCGGTTGGGTGTACTGAGGTTTTTTCTCCCCTAATTGGTTTTCCATTCTCCCTCTACGCATATGCTGGTACATAAATTCAACATTCCTCATCCCTTAACTCATTAGCGTAATTAGTACATATGCGTATAATCTGAACAGGTAATATGACTTGGTGTTAAACAAAAATAGCTAATATTATTATTATTATTATTATTATTATTATTATTATTAGCACCGCGTCTTACTACCCGTTCAGATTGTACGCACTTACGCTAATGTGTAATGGTAGGGTGATTGTGAGATTTAATACACGTCTTGTCAGAGGTGAAGGAAGGGTTTGGTAGTCAGATAAATCTGTGCCGGGACCGAGGATTGAACCCCGGACGGCAGCATAGAAGTCTGACACCTTACCCCTAGACAACCAGGTTACCTGCGCTAATAGTATATATCACATAGTGTGCAATAAGTTGGAATACATTATTTTCAATTATGACGTTCATAATATATACTTAGTGAATAGTGGACAACGCCTGAATTTGATTTAACCTTTTTATGCATAGGATTGAACGTGGCAGTCCTTGAACCAGCCAATTTAACGCCAGTTCACACAACAAAAGGAAATTAGCTTCTGTGTTTATATTTAAAATGCCCTGTGGGAGCACTATTTGTTTTTAATTAACGAACTGTAATTGTTTTAGAGTCAATAACTAAATAAAGGAGAAATATTAATTTGATTATTCTGTTTACTAAGAGGTTTTTACACCATAGTATTATAGGGCAATAAAAAAAAAAGGTGTCCTGACGGTCTAGGAGTAAGGTGTCAGACTTTTATGCTGCCGTCCGGGGTTCAATCCTCGGTCCCGGCACAGATTTATCTGATTACCAAACCCTTCCTTCACCTCTGACAAGACGTGTATTAATTACAACTTGTGAATGTGTGGAATTCCAGGCCTCCACCGTGGTTCGGATTCCACGTTAAACTGTAGGTCCTCCATTTCATCTCACAATCAACCTACCATAAAACATTAGCGTAAGTGCGTACAACCCGAACGGATAGTAAGACGCGGTGCTAATAATAATAATAATAATAATAATAATAATAAAATTATAGCAAAGAGGTTAGGTAAAAAAAAATCGTTTAGAGTAAGACCTGAAAACCCCACATTACGCCACCGGTGGCTGTGGTTTCGTTTTTAAGGATGAACTCCCATGCTGTCTAATTTGTTTCACATCCGCTACGTGTCACCTCAGTAGAAATTGTTAATTCCATTTTCTCCCTTGTTCTGTGCTAGACCTTTCGTCGCCTGGATAAATGTCTGGCGAGTAACTATTTCTAAACAATAAGCCTCCTTCAATACCGGCTCGCAAGCAACAATAAAATACCGAAGTACTGAGAGGTTTCTTTCTAAGATCTTGTTTAGGAAGCCCGAGTTCTATTTCGAACGGAGATACGTAAAGCTTTAGTGATCATTCAATACTTACATTACGTACTGTACATTTGTGCTAACATATTTATTAATTTTCAATACAAGTATATCAATTTGTATTTGTAGCTGTAGTGTATCTTCATAACATTCTGCGTCAAATTAATAAAATACTTAATTCAAATTGAGAGTTATTCATAGTAAACCGTCAAAACAAAAGGTTCAATAAATTAAAATACTTAAAATCTAGTAAAATAATTAAGAAAGATACACTTTTGTTCATATCTTAAGGAATGTAGCTGAAGTAAAGTTTTCACATTTTATAATATTTTTAGTTTAGACTTTAGAGCCCCTGTAAGGTCTGTATACAATTGATGTGTCAGTGATGCTTGTTCCTGTAATGACTCTGAAACTGGACAAATCGCAGAGGTATGCGAAGGTTCAGAGGTATTTGAAATGTCAGAGGTATGGGTTGAATCCGACTGTGGTGAGCCAATAGTGATAAATGGTGAAGAGTGGAGCAGTGACGGGGTTGATATCTCATCAATGACGCTAAAAGTTGTGTGTTTGAATAGTTTAATTTTAGAATCAGTAAATTCTTCAATTTAAGGTATCATGCTCAGTAGAAACATTTCGAGAGCCTCTTTCCTTTAAATTTTGTGAGAGCTAGTAGCTTCTACGTTAGCAGTTGTTTCCGGTCTTGCTATTTTGGTTTTGAAATATTCAGCCAGACATTTATCTGCGTCCGCTGCCAATTTATTCCTGACATTCAGGCTTTCCTTAGCTCGAGTTGGTTGAGGTAGTACTGTTCTCTCAGGAGATGCTGGGGGGAAGGTGTATGTGCTTGTATCAGAGGTGGTGTTGGTGGCGGTGATGATGCTTGTGAGGACTGCACTATGTCTGATGAATCCTCCAGAGAGCCACTATCATCATCACATCTTTCTGAATTTTCAAATACTTCGTCTGTCGTTTCGTGCTGTGGTATTTGTGGGGAGGAGCCAACGCTTTTATGAATGGCACACAAAACTGCATGGCATCTGCCAAATAATATGCCTTTTCCTTTCTTCCTGATCAACTTGGCGGAAGTTTCAGTTTAAGTATAAAAACTGTACGAAGATTACGCCATTTCTCTTTGCACTCAGCCGCTGAAATCAATGAAATTAATACAGTTAAATGTTATGTTAAAATACAGTAACACTAAAATAAAATAATCTTTATTTATGTTGTTAATTTTTATATTTGATTTATTTACTTTTTTGACAGGTATTTGGCAAAAGTATGTACATTTGTGTCACTTTCTTTATATTTTGCAAGAGGGGAGACCATGATCGTAGTTATTGTTAAAGATACTACTAAAATAATCTGTGACGTATTGAATGAAATGTATATGCCTGTACCTACAGGAGGTCAATGGAAAATAATTGCTGATAGTCTTGAGATGATATGGAACCTTCCCAACTGCATTGGGGCTGTGGACGGGAAGCAGGGAAATTTCCAAATACTGGTTCTCAAAGTTACAACTACAAATTATACCATTATACCGTCTTAATGGCATGCTGTGATGCAGATAGGCTTTTCCCAATGATATACCCAGATTACGCCGGAAGAAACAGTGATGGAGGTATTTTGAACGCCAGTGCAATGAAATTCTGGATGACCCATGGGGGTTTTGACATTCCTTTGCCTTCCCCATTGATATATTATAAAAAAAAGTCCTTGTCTTTTCTACTTTGTTAGCGATGAAGCGTTCCCATTGTCACGCAATTCAATTAGGCCCTATGAAAAAAGAACCCTAGACAATGTGAAATAGATTTTCAATTACAGATTGAGCCGGGGAAGGAAAAAAATTGAATGTGCCTTTGGAATGGCAGCAGAAAAGTGAATGACATGTAAACGCTGCTTGCGTCCTCCACAACCACTTACGTAAACGAGAGGGGATTGGTTACAGGCCACCAGACACGGGAGAAGATAACGAGATGGCGGGAGTAGCTATCAACATGATAAGACAACTTGTAATATATGACGGTTCTTCGGCGGCTACTTTAAGGTATTATTTGGCAACATATTTTCTTTTCTCCTCGTGCATCTGTACCCTGGCAATGGAAATACACTGTACCAGAAATAGGGAATAATATTATTAATTAATATTACCTATTAACAATATTAGCAGTGTGTGTTGTTAAATAAATACATAACAAAAATATTTAATAATTAAAATAAATACAACTACATACCTGTAATTTTTACTGCGGCTGCCACCAATTGCCATGCTTTTTCAGTGATGTATTTCCTGGTGTGCCCGGGAAGCTTATAATTATATATAATTTTACGTTTTCCACCTCTTTAACGAATTGTATATCCCATGCCTGATCATTAATTTTGAATGTTGACAAACAACACTTCAAAGTGTCAATAATATACGTTATAACAACGCTATAATAAGAATATAAGCTATAACAACGCTGGAATAACACGTCTTAAACAATTTCACACCATTCAACCATGCAACTAAAACCGTTTTGTGACATCTAAGCACGATCGCACGTGACCAGCTGAAAACTGATTTCAAACCCAAACCAGTCCCGTTTCTGTCTACCCATGTGCGACTCCCCACCCCCCTACACGTGGAAGGTTACCAAACGGTTTCATGTGCAATCGGTTTGAAACTCGCGTTGCAAAACAGTGTGCGGAGGGCCACAACCTATCTGTGGTGACACGATTGGATCAAACTCCATAGTCATAACGTTGCTAATCGCTATTTGCCTCAATGACTTCTCTAAAACGAACATATTTACCAATAAAATACGTTATCTTTAAAACAAGAATGAATCATCAGCCATCACAAGTTCAAGCTGTGACAAAAAATAACAATACTGGTTGAAGAGGGGAGGGGTGTTTGTCTACTCTAAATGTTAGGATCTATTTCTTAAATTCTCCGCTAGTTTCAGGTATTGTCAAGTCGGTCAAACATGGAAGCTCCACGTAAAAATGCGAAGTGATGTGTTAAGGCGATCTACACCACGAGATGGATTCATCAAACGTTTTAAAAGCTGATCGCTTAGAGGCAATAATCAAACATCGGCTAGTTCGCAATTAATCCACCAGAAAATTGATCTAAATTTGAAACCTTAGCACAGTAAGATAAAAATTAAATAAACAATTACAAACTGCTTTATAAAATGTTATTTTAGATGTGGAATTAATATTTAATTATTTAAAAAGTATTCAGGTGATTGAATTGAAATATTTACACTTTAATCGAAAGTAAGTTATTAAGTCAAATATATAAAAGCAAAGACATAGAAATTATAGTTTTAGAAAAATAAATTAATCAAATGTTATCAGTTAAAACAGATTTCAAATCAAATTAAAAATTGTAATATATACATATATATTTAAAATCAAAACACAATTAAAATTAGTCTTGCTGAGAAAAAAAAATGTTTTCTCAAAAATAATCCTATACACGATTCCCCTTAAACGCAGGTAATAACAGGTATACTTGGCCCAAAATTTATACCCCCACCGCCAGGATTGTGACCCCCAAAAAGAGAACAATGTACCCTGGCTTGGAACTAGCCTAGTTATTCACTAACTTCACAGAATTTTTTTAAAAAATCTCTCAATTAATCTATTATTATATTCCAACTGATCCTCGAATTCTTCTGGTTATATAATATTAGGGAACTAGTTAGAGATGCGAGACGGAAAATTTTCCATTTAAGAAAATTTCCAACTATTATTTCTGTAATTTAATTTCTACTGATTAAATGGATAATAATAATAATAATAATAATAATAATAATAATAACAGTAATAATAATTAGTGATAGTAGTAGTAGTAATAGTGATAGTAGTAGTAATAGTGATAGTAGTAGTAATAGTGGTAGTAGTAGTAATAGTTATAGTAGTAGTAATAGTGATAGTAGTAGTAATAGTGATAGTAGTAGTAGTAATAGTAGTAGTAGTAGTAAAGAACACCTTTTTCAGTGACCACATGGTCTAACACGCCACTCTCACAATAGACAGATATAACAGGGAGATAGGAGTTTGATTCTGGTCGAGTGCACCAAGGGTGGTTTTCCTAAATGTTTTCCACTCTCACTCCACGCCAATGTGGGTGCGGTTCCTCTAAATTCAGCCTCACTCATACCTAACACATTGGCGTAGTTAGTACATAAGTGTATAGCACGAACGAGTTTTAAAACGCGGTGCTAAAAAAAAAGTATTAAAAAAACAAATGAATGCGAGCCTTTGTA
>CABFOV010006643.1:3309-19944 GCA_902141375.1 Timema poppense | reverse complement strand
CCTATTCACCCCTCCCCCATCCTTGTTCCCCCTTCCCCACTATTATAACCCACTCGTCACTTAACACACTATATTTGGAAGTATTATAGGTTCTAGGAGTCACCCCTACAATTTAACCCCTCCACCACAAACTGCCCCTGCGGAAAGTTTTCCGAAAAAAAATGTTCATCTCCAGCGCCAGTTGATGTCTCTAGCACCGGGTCAGCCTTGCTTGGTTTTCCTGCGTGTGGATATTGAATAATACAGAAGTAGATCATAGTATGTGGCGAGTTAGGTCACGCGTGCTGTTTGTTTCGGGCGAGTTCTCGGAAAAAAGATCAGATCTTGGCTGTGATGGATGGACCACCTTTAATATAGGTCGACAAATACGTGGACCGACGTTGCTTGTATAGCGCGGATGGCTGGCATTTCAGAGGGACCCACCCCCATAGGAGAAGGAACGTAGTTCTCAGACCCGGAAATATTCGAGGTAGAATATGATTTTTTGTTGGGCTTACTGAGGGTGCTTATTTTTCTAAATGGTGTTAAACTCTATCTTTCTCTCTCTGTCTCTTTCTATCTCTATCTATATAAATATGGGTACTTTTTTACTCTCAATTAAACCTTCCTCATCTAACATATATGCGTAATTAGTTCATTTGCATATAATCCGAATGGGTAGTAAGACGTGGTACCAAATAAAAAACCAAAGAAAAACATTGTAGTTTACACTGGTATGCATGCCACCAGTTGAAAACACCTGCCTTAGACCATGTGACCATGGTTGTGATTAGTGGTAGTTATGGTGGCAAGCTTCAGCTAGTATTTCTAGCTAGTAGCCCATAATTAGCAGGGTTCCGACTTTGATGACCTAAAAATGTTTTAAAAAAAATGATATTATAAAATGAACTGAATTTTTTTTAACTTCAAATTTACAACAAAAATGGCTTGAATAGTGTAACAAAAACTCGTAATGGATGTACACGCCAAAGTCAAACACGAACTTTATAAATGGAAACTAATAAAACGTATATGCAAATCCGTTAGCAAATAAACTCTTGTATTCTGCTAAATATTACATTGATATACAAATACCTACTTCAGAAGTAATATTTACTCCCTTACAACGCAACTTTCCCTCGCCTAGAATATCTGTTATTTACAACAAAACGAGAAAATATGATTTTGTTCTTGGCCAACATTATCTTCTCACTTCAACAATTATGTAATTAAAAGCATTTTTCTGGATTATATATCCATTTATAGCATACTGATTGTATTTAAAAATAAATTCCAATCTATTCAACATACATGTTCAAAACCCATTCAAAAATACCTAAAAATGCTTCATTTAGAACACAAAACAAGAAAATATGACCTAAAAATCCAAAATGACAAAAAATTATCAAAAAATGAAATCTAAAAATTGATCTTCGCAAAAAGGAAATCGTTAACAAAATTTATGAATTACAATATGATAATTGTCTGTGATGTACAAAAAAATACCTGACATCAAAATCCTGACCCTGCTTATTGGTGGATGATTTTTAACTATTATCATATTTAGCTGGGTTTTTTTAGCACCCGTTTGGGCTATACGCTTATGTACTAATTACGCTAATTGCTTTAGGGATTAGGAAGGCCATATTTAGAGGAAGTGTATCCGAATTTGTATGAAGGGAGAATAGAAAACCATTTTGGAAAAAAAAACCTCAGTACACCCGACCGAGATTCGAACCTCAATCTCCCTTTCATCGGTGGTCTAGTCCACTGCGAGAGTAACGCGTTAGATTATGCGGCCACCGAAGTGGGGCAAATTAAAGGCCCGTTGACACGGTATTAGTTGACTAATGCAAGTACACTAATTTGCCTGCGCGCGCACAGCTTGCACCGTGTAAACAGACAAACAAACTACTAACAAACAAGTCCACTTGCGTGTGAAAAAGTTGATCACCTTTCAACTTTACCAATGTAAGTATACAATTCATAATGGCAGCAACTTGAAAATTTGTTGTGTGGGGGACACTTATTTTTGGAATGTTGTGCCGAGCTAATCAAGATTATCTCACACAAGTGAATGGTTACGTAACCTCCTAAAGAAATATCAAATACTCATTAAACATAGCTCCTTTTGGAGGCCCCATGTTCACGCCCGCTGATTATCATCTTCCTTGATCTTCAACGGGCCTCAATTGATTTACTATCCTAAATTACCCTTCCATGGAAGGGTCGTAATATTCGACATTCTAATGTTTTTTATCCCCTCTCTTTTTCGTAGCTGGTCGCGCAGGCGCAGTTTTACTGAGCTGGGCCTGGGTCGATTCTCCGCCCCGTTTCTCTACACTACAACATTATTAGTCCCGGTTTTGGAGCCTTCCGATATAGATATAACAAGAAAAGGAGTGAGGGGTCAACATTCAACACTGGAGGAAGGGACATCGTAGTTAGACTAAGTGCAGTACGGTTGTTCCATGTTTCACCGAGTCTTCCTGCACTGCGACCGATAGTCGCTGCCCTAGTCGGACGCTATGGCGTCCAGTGGACGGGAACCTCGGGCCTGCCACTGCTAGCCCCCGCCACATTAGACTCGATTTCCTTCAGTCTACTAAAGATGATAAATTGCTAGTGGAACCAAACTTGGTCTACAGATGGTTCTTAGCTTGTACACTCGGACTCATCTGCGCCTGGTAATCTAGCTGGTGGTCTACACCTGGTACCTTGGTGGTACTCCCCGTCGGCTCTACATCAAGTACCTGACTGGTACACACCAACTCGTCTACACCTGGTAATCTAGCTGGTGGTCTACACCTGGTACCTTGGTGGTACTCCCCGTCGGCTCTACATCAAGTACCTGACTGGTACACACCAACTCGTCTACGCCTGGTAATCTAGCTGGTGGTCTACACCTGGTACCTTGGTGGTACTCCCCGTCGGCTCTACATCAAGTACCTGACTGGTACACACCAACTCGTCTACACCTGGTAATCTAGCTGGTGGTCTACACCTGGTACCTTGGTGGTACTCCCCGTCGGCTCTACATCAAGTACCTGACTGGTACACACCAACTCGTCTACGCCTGGTAATCTAGCTGGTGGTCTACACCTGGTACCTTGGTGGTACTCCCCGTCGGCTCTACATCAAGTACCTGACTGGTACACACCAACTCGTCTACACCTGGTAATCTAGCTGGTGGTCTACACCTGGTACCTTGGTGGTACTCCCCGTCGGCTCTACATCAAGTACCTGACTGGTACACACCAACTCGTCTACGCCTGGTAATCTAGCTGGTGGTCTACACCTGGTACCTTGGTGGTACTCCCCGTCGGCTCTACATCAAGTACCTGACTGGTACACACCAACTCGTCTACACCTGGTAATCTAGCTGGTGGTCTACACCTGGTACCTTGGTGGTACTCCCCGTCGGCTCTACATCAAGTACCTGACTGGTACACACCAACTCGTCTACGCCTGGTAATCTGGCTGGTGGTCTACACCCGGTACCTTGGTGGTACTCCCCGTCGGCTCTACATCAAGTACCTGGCTGGTACACACCTACTCGTCTACACCGTGGTACTTCGCTGGTATATCGCTGACCCAGTTGGACTGCACTCGTGTGGAGTGCGCTGGACTGATCACTAGGAGTTTACGCTGCCTTCAGAGCATGAGGCGTGGTATAGATAGGGATATCAGGTGTATTTATTATGCGTGCTAGTCGAAGGTTTATCACTAGCTGGGCTCCCTAGTGCTGTGCCCGTAGTCTTTTATTATGTGTGTTTGCATCGATAATTTAGGTTATTAAAGCTCACTTTGAACTAGTTGACAGAGTAATAATGGCGTTGCGTAGGGAATCTCTAAACTGTGGGCTGGCTCCTATTGCCTAGCAAGGTTCTTAGGATTATATGAATAGCCTACCCTCATGATCAGTGAGGCCTGAGTTATATATATATATATTGCTGGATTGTTCTAACCTTCATAAGGGTTACCAATATGATTTGAGCGCATGTAATATTATTCTTTCTTATGTTTAGATGTTAGTTAGCCATTAGCTTAGTGGCATGGTTGCCCATGGTTATAGGTTCAACGCCAGGTGGCATTTAATATAATTATTTTTATAACGCTAATGCGTTTGGGCAACTTAGGGTTTTGTCAAATGGATAATGTATGTGAACAGCTGCCAGCTATCATTGGGAGTGCCTGATACTGATTAACGACCTAATTAGGTCTGCCGTCATTGCCATTCGACCCACTTTAATGTTATTCTGGGGTCGCGCTATATTCACTCCTCTCGAGTGCGACATGTTGGTGTTTGGCCGTTGTGGCTTGCGCAATTATCTAATATTCATTCGCCTTAGGAGGGTTTCTAAGCTGCTTTCTTGTGGGCTTGTAAGCCTTGTTATTGTACACCCTTCTTACTAAATTTTGATCTTATTGTTGAAGTTGTTTAGCCACTTCCAACGTACGGGTTCCCAATTGGGATGTTTAATTTATGTGATGCTGGATTGTGGAGGGCTCCCTGGGGTAGAGGGTTAGGATGTTCACTACGTACTCCAAACTCTCAAAGGCCGAACAGGAGTGTTCAGAGGCATACTAATGATATTTTAGAGTGCTAAGTATGTTAGGCGATAAGGCCTCTTACCAATTAGACAATCAGAATCTTGTAATCCACTATCATATGCCATTCATATGTTTGTTGTCCTTTGTTAACAAATTTTTTACTATTGTTGTAATTCTGCTATGTTTACTTGCAACCCCCCTCCCCCCCCTTTATTCCCATAAGGTAGGGTGCAATGTTATGAAAAGAGTGAGTTTTTGTGCAATTTGAAGCACTGGACTTATAAAGATAAGATTTCAAGGGATATTGAACTAGAGAATATTTGTTAAGTGATATTGAGAATATGTACGCCTGATAAGTGTCCAAAATAAAATGTTACGTAAGTATTGCAAATGTGTCTTGTGAGAAATATAATTTAATATCGGTAAACAAATGTTATAAATAATTTTTTCAAACCATTATTTCCTACTAATCAACGTGGCATGTGTATTTTTTATATACAATCACAAAATATAATACAACATTGTTATTAGTTCCGGCAACATAATATTCACATGCCACGTTGATTGGTAGGAAATAATGGTTTGATAAAATTATTTCTAGCATTTGTTTACCGATATTAGATAATATATCTCACAAGGCACATTTGCTATATTTACGTAACATTATTATTTGGAGACTTATTGAGAATATGTACGCCTTATATCACTTTACAATATCCCTCGCATTCTTATCTTTATAAGTTCAGTGCTTAAAATTGCACAAAACCCATTCTTTTCATAACATTCCACAAGTAAATGTCCCCCGCACAGCAAATTTTATAGTTGCCACCATTTTGAATTGTCTACGTGCATTATTAAAGTTGGAAGGTGACCAACTTTTTCACTTGCAATTGGACTTGTTTGTTAGTAGCTTGCTTGTCTGTTTACACGGCGCAAGTTGTGCGCGCGCAGCCAAATTAGTGTACTTGAATTAGTCAACTAATACCGTGTCAACGGGCCTTTAGTTCTTGGTACCAATATGTAGACCTCTACATCTACGCTGAAAGGTAACACGCTTACCTCGATTGAATCCACTATGTTGTAGCTTGTAGAGTAATATAGTACCAATTTTAATCCTACCAGCTAGAAATGTGAAAAGCAAAATGTTTGTTCATTAGATTCTTTGTAACTGTATTTTCACTTTTAATTTTATATACCGTATTTTTTACATATTTTACTGAATGCTAAGTAATTTCAAATATATTACATAAAATTATATATTTTGCTGGTTTTTTTATAGTGGTATTAATTTTATGTCTTTCTTGGGTAAAATACTTTAAAATGATGTGTTTCCAATATTCACGTATTAACCTGTAATTTCATAAAGGAATGTATCCAGTGGAAGGATGGCAGTGAGAAAAGTCCAAAGTCAAGTATTCAAGTTCATCATAGAGTTTTACAGTTGCCGTAACGTATCTTAGTGTCCGACATTCCTCGTGCTGTGAAGGGGTGAGAATGCGGCGTTGCCAGATAGTAGCACGTCTCTCGAGTGGTGTGTCACTTTCTAAAGACAAGTCGATGAGTTGTGAAAACAATAATTCTTGTATCTGATTAGATCCTTTATCCGTTGTTCTTTGGTTGGGCGAAGAAACGGATATAAAGCGATAAAGCAAAGCACTAATGATGAAAACGGAACCCAAAATAAATCAAGGAAATGTAATTCAAATCTGTCGCCATGATAGAACGGTCTTTTAAAAAGCAAACAACGCCAACCTTGGGTATACATGTAAGTGTAATATTAATACCTACTAGTATGTCAATATCAAACATTTGGACTGAAAAAAATAATTCTAGGAAACTGATTTAAAAAAATCTGTTTTCAAATATCCGGTAACATTGAAGGTTTCATTGGAAGTTTGTAGTGCTTTTATGATTTCTAATATCTGTTAAATAATACAATTTATTTGAAATCTTTAATAAATTGGAATTTAAATGGTGTAAAACAAATTGATAATTTGATACAGCTCGTTAAAAAAGTAATTTGTACGTATGTATATGCATAAAAGGGTTTTCTTATTACTTTCTTCGGAAATTTGCAGCCATAAAATTAAATTTCGTTTCAATAATATATATAAACTTGGATGAATAAGGTTGATTCACTGTTACATATTTTCACATTATATATTTTAATTGATCTTGCTACATATTTATGTACACATTTTGTAGGTTAATACTATATAAAAAATCCAACTCTACAGGCTAGCGTAACCAGTCAAGGTAAGACCACAATTGTTCAGAGTGAATGAAATATGAATGTTATCTTGGGTCAGGCTGGCTTGTAAGTATAACCTACCCGCACGAATGAGCACATGGACAAAGGCGTCAGTCCCGTATGGTCTTCTTTATAAGTAACGGGAAATTTGAGGCTCGAGGCCTAGTCAGGTGTAATGAGGTAGGTTTTTGTTAATGTTTCCCGCTCTACATTCATGCAAATTTGGGTTTATTTCATCTAAACTTTATATTACTCGTCCTTATCCCTTTAGTTAAATCCGGACGGGTAACAATAAATGGAACAAAGAAAGTATAGTGTGCTTATAAATAAGTACAGGTCCATAAGGTGATCAAAGTTAAAGAATTATTTTTCAAAAAAAATTAGTTCTTCTACCCCCTCTTGCCCGACCTCCAAATAGTTCCGTTACAATCAAACTTAACGACGTAGCCTACTTGGATATTTCGAAGATATTTTGAGAAGTGGGTTGCATCTTAATTTGACGCACCTAATCAGTCTAAGCACTATCTCACTTAGATACCGATGTACAAAATATAAAGAGAGGAAAGAAAATTAGAAGTTCCCCCTGAGAGAGCTACTGTCTATCTACTGATAACCCTTTCCCTATTCCTCTGACGAGTTTACACAGTCCCTTTAATAATTGTGCCTTGAAAACATTGACTTGCTTTTCAATTTATGTATTTGTCTTGTTCTTATTCTATATAAACACATGATACCACGGACATTTTAATCTACATATCAGCAGGAAGACTCCTACAGGCCATTTTAGTGACTAAGTCAAATAGTCTGAGTTGTAGATGATTTATAAAAAATACTTTTACAAATAACTACTTAAAGATAAAAGTAATAATTTTATGACACTGTAGGATTATTTTTAGAATCATTTAAGAATTTATGGGGTTTTTTTTCAACGTTATATCTTTAAAACTCAATGATTAAAACGTAAATTCATTAGCATGGAAAATACTTTCTTGACCTGCCTTTACGTCAACGATAGGCAATGTCCCTAGAAGGAAGGACATATTACTACCAATATCACATAAGTTGCCCCCTCCCTACCCTTTCAAACTTAGAATTTTTCACCATTTTGCACCCAAGTATTGTGTTTTGTACCCTAACCCCAGAGACGGTATGNATCACTATCAAAATTGTGTTGTTTTTTTCCATCTTTTAAGTTTTGGTGTGTACCTTTTTGCACCCAAATATGGTGTTTTGCACCTTAATAGTTTTATAAGTAAAAAATATTTGAAGTGGGAAAAGGTGGGGTGAGGGTAGTTAAGCGAAGCAACCCCCCACACACACTAATTGGGGTTTCTTAGTACCAAAATAAAAGTTTTGTTTTGCACCCAAGTATGGCAACAATTAAATTTTATTTTTTGTTAATTTTCAGAAACATTTTTTTCATTGTGAAAATTTACTCTCGAAACTCAAAGCTAAGATGTTCTAAAATTCCCTCTCACAATGTCAAATTCTTGACATGTTCTCTCGAGGAAGGGAGTGGTGCCACACCCCCGGTAGATGGGACTCCAATAGATCCTCCATTTGGAAAACTCACATGTGCGCCCTCGAGTGCATAGAACCGTATCCTTAAAAGGTTTATCAATCTCCCACCACACAAATTCTTATATATTTCCTATAAACCACACCTTTTCTCATTCCCACCCCATTAGTGTAAATATGCGGATTGCTGGGACGGGTAGTAAGGCAAAGAATCAGGGAAGTGAGTGGGAATGAAGAATATCTTAAGGGTACCATCTATTTGAAGGGAAATACACTCATACCTCCGTATTTCTCACAGTAAAGGTATACCTAAAGTTTCAAAACAACTTGAACATTCTTCAGGCTATCTTGACATTTTCGTTTGTGAGACCATTATTGTGGGATGGAAGGGGACGTGAGAAAGGGTCCGTGTTTTTGCAGTTTTTATGGCAAAACGTTTTTGGTCGAAATAAATAAAATATGGTTCCAGTAGAAACAAGAGTTTAATTTTCTTTACATGTTAATATCAACAGTTACTGAATATCTGCCATGAGCATAGCGCCATTATCTAACAAACTTTTTGAATGAAGAGGAAAAGCTGCTATTAAATTCCAAGACAACCTTGACAGACAGTCAAGACATTTTGAAGTCATCATGTGAAGAACATTAAACTCTATGTTTGTACTGGGGAAATACGTTATTTATTTAGGCAAAAAAAAAGTTTTGCCTCTAAAAATTTCCTGAAAAAACACTAACCTTTTCCTGCGTCTCCTTTCATCCCACCTTAACAGTAGACTTTGGGCCAGTTTCATAGTCAAATTTAGTGCGCCTCAAGTGCGGCGCTACACTAAATACAAGACGACACCTACCTAAACTCGAATGGAATGGGCCGTTCTCGCATAGGAAACTGGCCCATTCCATTCGAGTTTAGGTAGGTGTCATCTTGAACTTAGGGTAGCGCCGCACTTGAGGCGCACTAAATTTGACTATGAAACTGGCCCTTTATCTGTTTGACGAAGGCTATATCCATGTCTCTAGCCAATTAATTTGATCTCCAAACTGCAAAATTTCACTCGAAACTATATTGAAAATGAGCCAATCTCACCTTTTCAAGATTTTATATTATATATAAAACTTAAATTACAATGTATTTAATACTGTTTGTACATGTTGATACCCTTCACCTTCTTTTATGCGTGAATCATATTTTAAAACATCAAAGCACTTCTCAAATAACGTCGCATTTCTGGAGGTCACCAACGCGTTTAAGCACTATAGTAGACGGACCCCTTGAAAAGTAAAACTACGATACTTAGTTACTGGTTCACATTAGAGTTTAAATAAAATTTAAGCTTGAACGCTCTCTTTGTTACGGTCATCATGTTATCAGGAAAGTAAAGAAGAGTCACATTAACGAGAAGTCAAGTACTCACTTGGAAATATTTCGTTACAAACTTTTGTTGGCAAACATACTCAAATAATATAGCTCTTGTTTCTGGTTTCTTTTATTTTTATGTTTTTCGACAAGAGATTTTGATGTTTTGCAAACAGGTTTCCATGTTTCCTTTGTATTTCCCAAAGAGGAAATAATGTTTCTAGTCATCCATATTATATGTGTTTCAAGAAATAAATATTGCCTGTATAGGCGTGTCTGCAAACATTCTCGTCAACAAGCAACGTGGACTGATTTTTCCATTTCGTTGCACCAATTTGCTTATAGTTTAAAAACTATTAGTTTTGTATAAATACTTGATTTTCTCTTTGGGAGCTCCGCCTCTAAATACCCGATGAGTTTTCTTTGCAATTGGATGTAAACTAATTTCAAGTTTCTAACTTATCTGGAAGTGGGTAAACATTAATATCAGTGAGTCAGTCCGTCAGTCAGCCATGTGGCTTTATAGTAGTATAATATAATATTTCAAACAAAAGATTAATATTTTTAATAGTAGCCTACTAAAACTTTAAAATGATGAGTTATTCAATCTCTCGAATAGTTGCGGAGATATCAATATTGGAGTTTCCGTCTATGGGAAGTATGGTAGTACCCTCAAAGTAGTTTTCATGGGAAAAATTATAGCTTCAATTTTATTTTCAACGTTAAACAGTGCCTAGATACAAAATAACATCAAAATAGAATGGATTTAAAGAATATCAATTTTTTCTCTCTTTTAGCCCCTCAGTAAATATCATTAATTTTAGGTATAGATATCTAATTCCAAAAGGCCCTCCGGAAAAACTTACGAGAACCCCAGATACCAAGTTTTGGCCTAATCTGTAGAGTGGTTTTGTCTCTAGAGCAAGATACAGACAGAAAATTGTCCTCGTGGGAACCCCTTTCCGAGAGGTCGAGAGGAAGTAAAAGATATATTTAACCACAATTTTATTTGTTTGTTTTTGAAAGTAATCATTTTTCTAAAAATGATTAGCTTGTTTTGTAGAAAACTGTTCACTTTTCCTTACATCCAGTACTATTTCCGGCCTATGGCCTGGTTCATTTTTATATTAAGGCCATATATTTTCCAGTACCGGCAGGCTAGGCCTGTCGTAGCTTTATATGTCTTAAAATC
Organism: Timema poppense; assembly: GCA_902141375.1. NCBI lineage: Eukaryota > Metazoa > Arthropoda > Insecta > Phasmatodea > Timematidae > Timema > Timema poppense. The sequence goes on along the minus strand of CABFOV010006643.1, from coordinate 9,096 downwards.
TAATCTAAGACTAGTACAGGCACAACATCCCATCCTCGACCGTTAATTGAGCATTGTGAAAGGGAAAAACCACATTTCACCATTTATACGTTTTTCGACTATTCGGGAATCGAACCCGAGGCCCTTAACTCAGTAGACAGACAGGATACTGACTGAGCTAAAGTGTTAGACTTGCAGAAAACTAATTCTAGAATTAGGTGTAATTGTGTTCAAGTGAAATAATACTAATTTGTGTGTGTTCGGATGTACAAATGCTGCCATTATACGTACAAAAATTAATGTACTAATCCTAGCCTATGTATACTAATTGTAATAATCATATCAGTGTATATGGCTAAGTGTACTAATCCTAGAATTATATTTGTTCAATTGCACTAATCCTAGCAGTGTTATTAGTGTTCAAAAGTACTAATCATAGCAGTACTAATGTTTAAGTGTGCTAATCCTAGTAGTATTATTATTCATCTATACTAACCCAAGCAGTATTAGTGTTCAAGTGTACTAATCCTAGCATTAAGTAATAATGTTCAAGTGTGCTAATCCTAATAGTATTATTATTCATCTATAATAACATTAGCAGTATTAGTGTTAAAGTGTACTAATCCTAGCATTAAGTACTAATGTTAAAGTGTACTAATCCTAGCATTAAGTACTAATGTTAAAGTGTACTAATCCTAGTTTAAGTACTAATGTTAAAGTGTACTAATCCTAGCATTAAGTACTAATGTAAAAGTGTACTAATCCTAGCATTAAGTACTAATGCTAAAGTGTACTAATCCTAGCATTAAGTACTAATGTTAAAGTGTACTAATCCTAGTAGTATGTGTGTTCTGTGTTTGTGGTGCAGTTGGGTCCGCAGCGACACGAAGCACCGCCACATTTGGGAACGGGGGTGTTGGGGGCGGCCTGCATCTAAGATTAGGCGTCGAAAGAGGCGGTCCCACCTACAAGGTGAGACTACTGCATTGTATATACGGATAGTTTGCCTGGCTCTATCTTGAGAGTCCAGGGTGCTATCCAAGCCGACCCATGTGGTGTTTCATAACTGTGACTTCACACGTTCGTTGAAATAACTCCAGCATCAGTTTGGGGGAACCAATCAAATCTCGAAAAAAAAAAACGTCACAATCAGTACGCATGCGCCAACAAAGCGAGATACTAGCAGACTATTCACACCACGTTTGTAGACATCCTACAGACAGCTACAGGAATAAGGAAATTTGGTTCTGTTTTGAAAACAGCCATCGTGATATTATTCTTATAAATCTATATATCCGCTATAAAATTAAACATTTCGGTAATAAACTATTTATAGTTGGTCTTGCAAATTATCACGGATCTGAATACAATTTTCTACTAGCGTGTGAGTTGCTGCACCCCTTAAGCAGATTCTTATCACAATTTTCGATGGACGTGTGAATCAAGCTTAACTCTCCACACATATCGTAACCACCCTTCCCCTTAAAAGTAACCTGAGATAAAAGTCACCGTGTCACATCAATTAGGGATGACCTGGCGGGTTCCAAGTGGGCTGCGACTATAAATTAAGGTGGGGATGTAGGGGGCGTTAGGAAAGGTAATTGTTTTTGCAGTTTTTATATTAAAACTATGTTTGGTCAAACTAAATCAAATATTGCTTCATTAAAAACATAAGAGTTTAGTTTTCTTCACTTGATGATATCAACAGTTGTTGGATACCTGTCATGGGTGTCCTAGAATTTAATGACACCCTTTTCTCTTCATTTGAAACGTTTGTCATCAAATTATCATGACAAATATTCAACAATTGTTGATATCACCATGTGGAGAAATGTAAACTTTTATGTTTATGCTAAAGACATTATTTATTTAATTTGGTCAAAAAAAAGGTTTTGCAATAAAAACTGCAAAAACACTCGATCTTTTCTCGTGTTCCTTCTATCTTCACCTTAATATACTCTCTTAAGTACCACTGAAGCTGGGTTTCAGTGTAAGCTGAAGTGGTGAGTCAAAGTATATATAATCAGTAAACTGAATCTTGAGGTCTTTTTCAACTACACTATCGATGGATTCATCACTATTCAGTCCATTTAAAATAGCAGCTTCTATTTCCCACTAATATTTGGAAATAATTCTTCAAAAAATACAATACAATAGTTGGGAATATTTTTGAAACTTTCAAAATAATAAAATGCGTATCTACCTTCTAAGTATTTGGATTTTAAGCTAAAGTCTGGTCATGCTAGGTATTTACCTGGATGACAGTTCAAAAATCATATGTTTAGGTTTTGGGCTGTTAACACTCGTAAAAGATCACTGTTTTGTTATAAATGATAAGTGTTTTTAACTATATGTTATATTTTACATTTAAAATAATGTAAACTTAAGTTTTATCACCCTATTTCATTACGTTTAAAAATTTCTTTTTACCCAGTCCGAAACAATATTCAAACATAATTAAAAGTACTTATTCTTCGTTTTGGAGTGTTATCTATAATGTTGAATATAGTGCATACATTAATACCTTTTAATAAAGGTATCGTACTTTATTGGAAAAGAGAAAATACTTGTCATTTTTTATATATTTATTCAATTATTTTATGATTATTTTATCGTATATCAAAATATTTAACTGAAACAAATATTTGTATTTCCTGGGGGGTGGGGGGGGGGTGCATCATTGTAAAGAACTTGTTTCCGTAATGTTTAATCACATGATTTAAATTCGTCGGTCACCATTTTGAAGCTATGTTCGTAAGACCTTTTGTAAAAGTGATGTGAGTAATAATTTTTTTCAAGTATAATAAAACGATAAAGAGACTTTGTGCCCGGTCTCTAATAAATATATAAATAATATTGACCTAAACTACTGTTAATATGGTATGCTATGTATTTTCATGCAGATTGTATGTTAAAATCAAACTTTCATCTGATTATGAATTTACAAACCTTAAGGCAACAGAAAAATAGGTTGGTGATTTTATGATAATACAATATGGCGTCTAGCTTACAATGCAAAATGGCGTCAAGGAGTTTAATTAAAGTCATGCGTTTTACCTTAAAAACATTTTTAATTAAATTTATAATAGCAACAGAATCTTGAATTGTAGAAATATATAAAGGAAACAGCCGAGCATAGTTAATGTGGTCATGAACAAAAAAAGGAATTTGACTAGCGATTCAATAGATGTCATGTGTCGTGAAAAATTCCTTGTCCTCGTTGCTCGAATGAACTGTAGTATATTTTTTTTCAAACTGATTAACATAAGTCATAACAAACTGTTGTACTTTATTGAAACTTCTTTCAAAAATCTTACATTTCGTGAGAATATCCAGGGTTTATAATTTGTCTAAGGCTTCTAAGGTAGCTGCCTTGAGGCTTTCCTTTGATCTATTGGGGAATTTATATCTTCCAATTAGTGTTTCAATGACAACAACAACAACAACTCCTCGAAGTCATATTTATCTTGTGGTTCACTTACTAGAAACTGATTCAAGTACAACTGGTACAGTGTCAACAAGGTTACAATGTGAGGCTCAAGGGATCTGTACAGATGTACATTCCACTGAGCATTTTGCTAGTTGTTGTAGGTTAATAGATACCAGCCTCTATCCATGCTTGATCTATTACCCCTTTCAATATATTTACCCAATGCACATAATGACCAAAATGTTACATGCAGTTCTCCAGGACGAAATAAAAACTGCTGTCTTATATCCTCTCTTGAAACCCAAAGTTTAATTGCCAACTCGTACAACTGCAAGTCGAGTCTTCTATTCAGGATCTTATGTATTGGTTTCTATCGCTCGGGTTTTCATCAATCCCGTGTGTAAAATGTATTATAGTTATTGGAGGAACTGATGCTACATTTGTTAAAGGTGGCGAAGGTGTCAAAAGAGAGTCAAAAGTACCCCATGTTCCTGAAAATTTCAATCCCATAATCCCATAAAACGATACTACTTAAGTTTTAACGCAATAATTCTCTAATGCCATAGAGTAAGTAAATAAGTAAGTCTCTAAATTAGTTGATTTTCTTTTACCTTTAACCTCTTAGGGGAAATATTTGTACAGCAATAATATATTTCTATCATTTTATACATAATAGTGATTTTTTTATTGGTCAAAATTTATACATTAGGAATTTATTAGCAATTTGATGATCTGATGATGTGCAAAACCTAATAGAATTTCAAAAAATTTACCAGAAGTCGAAATTCTAATATGAAATGTTGACCCTTGTGGACCCAATATTGATCTTTCTTATTGGTCCAAATAGTCAAATGAGTACTTTAATTCTTTCAAAATAAAATTGTAAAATTTAAAACCGGGAGTCAAAAAATGTTTTACGTAACTATAGCGTAATTTGTGTTTGAATTTGCTAGTGTATATTATTTCTTTTCACATATATTACGAGTTTTGAGTAAATATCTCCATTTTTAGACACCGAAGGGAGAAAGTCCGTGCCCAGTTCCATACCATTTATTTTTAATTTGAAACAAAGAATGAGAGATAGAAAAAACCATTTTAACATAAAATAACAGTATAAATTTAAATAAACAAATTATTAAATATGCAATAAAAATTGGATAGTGAGGAAATTTTAAGGATTTAAAATTAATTTTAAATTAAAATAAATCATATAATATGTAAAAATTGATATGTACAGTACTTATGAAGAACTTTTAACCTAACAATAAATGGTGAATTTTATTGGAAATAGATAATATTACATAAGTTAAAGTGTAGCATCAAGGCATGTCAAAAGCATATTCTAAAGGTAATTTGGAATGTTACATGTAAATTTAAATGCTATACTTTATAAAGAATAAATATAGATAAAAAAGTATAGTAACACAAAGGTATAAATGTAAATGATTCAAATAGCCAAAGCTATTATTTAGACTTTTAGTGAGGATTACTCTATCTATGTATCATATTCTGAAAATTGAAAAATGACACCTGGACACAAAAATTGAACCCGGGACCTTTGACTCAGTACGCCAATGAGCTATCCAGGAATCGTACCGTGTCCAGGGTCATTCTTCACTCATACTTGAAGGCAGAATATATTATGGAAGTGCGGAAATCGTCGACTACAAATTTTATTTATATTTGCAATCCCTTACAATTATAATAATTGTACAAGTGGCAGCAATAAGCCGACTACCACGTCGAAGGTGGCTGCGTTATCTGATAGCTCTTGATCTTAATAAAATCACACATTTGTAGCCGACGATTTCCGCATGTCCATCATAGACTCTGCCTTAAAATATGAGTAAAGAATGACCCTAGGCCACAGACAAGTTCTATCCTTCTCTGTGCCCTAGGCACAGGATGATACCTGGATAGCTCAGTGGTTAGAGCATTGGCGTACAAAGTCAAAGGTTCCCGGTTCGATACTCGTGTCCCGGTGTCATTTTTCAATTTTCAGAATATGAATGTAAAAGACAAAGAATAAAATATAAAGAAATTATAATCATGAAATAAAAAGTTTTTTTTAGAATTAAAATTTGTTCTTATTGATGTAAAACGCTGTGTAATTTCAAAGTCTTATTTTGATTCGTAATCCTTTTCTTTTTGATATAAAATATCAAAATTTATATCAAAATTCGTTTCTCAAAGGCTTACAGAGATATTATCAAAATTTGAGATATCCGACTATGTAAAGTACCTTATCAGTCATTTTTTAAGAGAAGGGATATGTGCAATTTTGTTTTTAATGTTAAACAGTACTTGGATATGAATTTTATTTAAATTCTTTAGAGCCTATTTCGAGAAACTCCTTTCCTGCGACCCCCCCCCCCTTT